>SJYQ01000680.1:730181-817789 GCA_006410935.1 Redunca redunca
GCTTACCCTACACTGACTTATCTTCTTTAAAAAATTGTCATTTCATAAAAATACATCATCATGAATTCTTTGGAAGAAAGTCATTATGTAAATACAGGATATCTTTGTTACTATTTATATAATATTTTTGACATTTAGTGGTGGCAGATTTTTTTTTTCCCGAGGCCTTTTTTCTCTAATTCTCAAACAATTCACTCCCTTACCTTCCATCTCCAACTAATAACATTTTCTTGTTGCCATCATTTTTCCTTATTTTTTGGTTGAAAATTGACACTGTTTTTAAAGAGTCGTATTAAGCATTTTTGATTGCCTTTAAATTTATTCTTTACATTTTTTTCCTAATACAACATTTTTGTCTTTTTTCAAAATATTTGGCTCATGGCTTCCATATTATTTGATTATGGAAGTTGAGGGGAAGTCTGTGACGAGGAGAAAACATAGAAGGAAGACATATTTGATAACAGGAAACCAATACTAAAGAAGCACTTCTCTGACCACCAGTGACGCAGGAGGAGGTGGGCCACGAGAAGCGTGGGACCACAGCTGATTTAGGCTGATCAGAGGTGACAGAGAATGAGGATCTCGGCAAACAGAGAGCTTCAAGCAGAAAATCAGCTACTCTAGAGAGAATAGAAATTCTCTAATAATAGAAGGTGGGGTCTAATTTTACGTCGGAGAAGCACCTGAAAGCAGAAGTGCATAGATTCCAGCTACTCTTTAGGAGCTGATGGAAAAGGAGGCAGTAGGGAATAGTGGGCAGGGTGACCCAAGGATGGGTCTTCTGTGCCACAGAAATCTCTTCGGTCTGAGTAACCAGTGCAGCAGGTCCTGACCACTGCGACAAGGACAGGGTTACGCAGCGCTTTCCAGGTTCAGGGCATCTCTGCTCAAACCTGAAGAAACAAGGAATGACTGGTTTTCTTGGCAGCAGTATAAAGTAAGGTTTCCCGCATCACTGTAATAATTATTATAGTAATTATTGTTGCTTGTGGCAGAAAAGCTAACCTAAATCACATATTTTGAATAATGGCATTTTCTAACATCAACTGCAAGAGAAACTATTCTTTGTATTACCTCAGCCGTTTGAAACCTTTGCAGGAATTCTTTGTCACTAGCACAGTTACTGATACTAGGACTTTTAAAAGCTTTTTCGTTATTGTCCCAGTCTTTAGCTAGTCAGGAAGCCTTCTAAATTTTCTTTTTTAAAAGTGACCATGGATCATGTTGAGAGAACATTTCCAGATACTGATATATGTCCATAGTCCCTTACCTATAACTCTGAACTATATAACATTCAGAGGATGGAGGGAGGGAACCTACACTTTTTTAAATAGAAAATTAAGGGAAAATATATTTAGTTAAGGTAGCAAAATCTGACTTAAACTTAACTCAGTTGGTGGCAAATCCAGAACTGAATTTATGTGAGGCTGTTTCTGGCTTTATATTTCCCATATGTGAACACTGCTATATTTCACTGCAGAAATACTTATTTGGTTCTCAGGTGCTGCCCCTGTCACCTCTGAGGATGTCTATTGTAATTCTAAAATTAAAGAAAAAAATAAGTATGTATCAGTGCTGAAATTCTGCTGGCCCTTGTGGTTTTGAGTGAGAGATATTATGACTGTTAGTAGGTTTAGTTATGTGACCTTGGGGTTACATGTTTAGTAACTGTTACTTATGTCAGGCCTCATCTTCCTGAAGATAGAGACAGTCAGTAATTTGTATATCAGTTTTGTTATTCAGAATCTGTTTACTATAGAAGTGCTATTTTACCAGATGGTGATGCTTGAGTTACTATGTCCCTTTAATCAATTAAATACTTAGATTCAAATAAATACTTAGGTTTGAACTCCTTAGGTTGTCTATAAACAGTGTGACATGATGAATGTTATCGGTCATTTGTTGAGGGCTGAGTTTGAATTTACAAACAGCTGTCTTTCTGAGTAATGTCTGATAAGCAGAGTTTTTACATTTTGTTTCTTGGTCAAGAACAAGTGAAAGTTTAAAATCAGTAGACCTCTGTGAGGCTTCTAAATAGATTCTTAACAATAGTTCTAGAAGAGGAGGTTCAAAGATATTGGGAACAACTGTAGCCCAGTAACCCTACACTTTGTTTTTTGTTTGGGGAGGGTCTTTCTTGTCCATATCATGCAGCACGTGAGACCTTAGTTCCCTGACCAGAGATCTAAGGATGGAACCCATGCCCTCTATAGGGGGAGCACAGAGTCTTACCACAGGAGGACCTGGAGCGAAGTCCATGTAATCCTATACTTTGAATGGAGCCACATTTATTTGGTATATAGGTTCTTGTATGTTGATTTTAAAATACCTACTATTCTTGGGTTTATTACTGTGTAACATATAAACATTCAGAAATAGACTTTCTAATGATATGGGATTGTTGGAAAGTTGAAGCTATAGAAATTCAGATATAAAAGAAAGAGTTTTCTTGAAAACCCAGCATGTTTCAATTCTTCTTTCGTTACTCTGAGGTAATGGATTTATCTGCAAGAACAGAAGAGACTGATCTGGAATAACATTAAGTACCCACAGAATAATGGGTACTTACTGGGTGTGATATATTCATCATTGTGTCTAATCTTCATAACACTTTTTAGATATACTTACTCTGTTCCCTTTTATAGATGAGAAAACAGATCCAGAGGACTGAAGACTTTACCATGTCCTTGATCACATAGCTAGTAGGTAGCAGAGCCTTCTAAGCCACTGACTTGTTTTTAGTCCTAAGTTTTTTAGACCATGCCTACCATCCTTTGAACAATTAGTAGTATATTCTGTTATTTATATGGTGTGACCTTTTCTTACAGATACAATCTCATCAGATAATTACAGTATTCATTATTTGTACTCTAATAGAATTTTTCAGTATGGTGTATTGGAGCTCTTCACTTATAGAAGACTCTCCAAACTATTTACCCCACCGCAAATGATACTACATGATTGATTTGGCCCCTGACTGTCTATACAATCTCCTTTGCAATGCAAATTAATCTATTTCTTGACACACCAAACTTAAAACTTGTTTCTCCTTTAGGATATTTATACAACTATTCCCTCTACCTAGAATGTTCTTCCCTCAGTCTTTCCATAGGTGGCTCTTGTTAGTCAGATTTTAGCTTAAATGTTAATGCTTCAGAAAAGTTTTCTCCATCTACCACCAAATCTAAAGAAATCACTCAGATCACATTACATTGTTTTAATTTTGTTTATGACACCTACTACTACCAGTATTTTTCATTTATTTATATATTTATTGTGCCCCTGACTGCTAGAAAGTAAGTTCCATGAGAGCAGAAACCTTGTCTATCTTGTTCATCACTTAATCACCAGAACCTTAGATAGCCTGGCCAAGTAATAGCTAGACAAGTAAATGAATGAATTGTGTCTAGAAATTATAACAGATTATTCAGATTACAGAAGACTAGGAATAATATCTGGAGAAGGCAATGGCACCCCACTCCAGTACTCCTGCCTGGAAAATCCCATGGACGGAGGAGCCTGGAAGGCTGCAGTCCATGGGGTTGCTGAGAGTCAGACACGACTGAGTGACTTCACTTTCATGCATTGGAGAAGGAAATGGCAAGCCACTCCAGTGTTCTTGCCTGGAGAATCTCAGGGATGGGAAAGCCTGGTGGGCTGCTGTCTATGGGGTCACACAGAGTCGGACATGACTGAATTGACTTAGCAGCAGCAGCAACAGGAATAATATCAATTTAGAGATATTGGAGCAGTGGTTCTCATTTGTTGTTCAGTTACTCAGTCATGTCTGACTATTTGCGACCCCATAGAATGCAACACACCAGGCTTCCCTGTCTTTCACCATCTCCCAGAGTTAGCTCAAGCTTATCCACTGAGTCAGTGATACCATCCAATCTTCTTATCCCCTGGTACTCCCTTCTCCTCCTGTCTTCAGTCTTTCCCAGCATCAGGGTCTTTTCCAAAGAGTCAGCTTTTCACATCTGGTGGCCCAAGTATAAGAGCTTCAGCTTGAGCATCAGTCCTTCCAGTGAAAATTCAGGGTTGATTTCCTTTGGTATTGACTGGTTTTATCTCCCTGATGGCCAAGGGACTCTCAAGAGTCTTCTCCAGCACCAAAGTTGGAAGTATCAATTCTTTAATGCTCAGCGTTCTTTTTGATCCAACTCTCACATCTGTACATGCCTACTGGAAAACCATAGCTTTAACTATACAAACCTTTGTTGGCAAAGGGATGTGTCTGCTTTTTAATATACTGCCTGGCCTGTTCTCATATCCTGCTAAAATAGCCTACATAACATCAGCAGCCTGGGAATGTGTTAGAAAAGCAAATTCCAAAGACCTTACTCAAGACCTGTTGAATCAAATTCTGGATGTAGGACCTTGCAGTCTTTTTTTATTTTTTTTAATTAAAACAGAGGCTAACTTCTCCAAAGAGTAAGTAAATGTGTTAATAAGTTTCAGACAAAACTTGATCAAAGAATTGCATTGGCTTTCTAAGGATTACTACAGTATCGCATATAAATCTTTAGAAGGAAAATTCAGTACAGCACACTATATTTGAAGTCCTCTGCTCTAAACTGAAGGTTTACCCTAGGATGTTAAAATATTTTCACAATCCCACTTAGATTTTATCTGTCTTGAAATATTACTCTCAGTTTTCTACTCTCATTTTCATATATACCCATTAAGTAGTATTCAACTAAGTTTAGTCATATGAGTACATATAAAGTAGTTCAAAAACAGAATGAATCTAGAATGGCATCTGCGTTGGTATTTTGAGATACTGATGTTTTTTCTATTAGGCACAGTACCAAAGCCTTATCTTTTTTTGAGCTAGAAGGAATACTATGAAAAATAATACACCTCATTTTCTAAAAGTCTAACCATTTTTTAAGAGGAAGAAGTGTAACTTACAAGATGGCAGCCACAAGCCAGGTACATACAGGTAGCAGACTAATAGGTATAGAATCTGCTCTTCAGAGAGTAAAATAAGTGACTTGATCCAAGTTCCATGGGTGCTATACCCGAGACAGGATTCAAACCTAAGTGTGTCTGTTTCCAAAGCCAATGATTTTTCTACCATTCAGAGATGCCTCATAATTCCAATGTAAAAGACCAAGTGAATCATTACTAGAAGCCATCAGGGTATAAATAAAAAATGAAAAATAAAATTATGATGCGCTATGCTCTTTATTCACTAAATATACTTGAAAGGTTAACATTACTCTCAGCATATGTCTAATCAGTTGAAAATGTTGGATCACAGTTAAGAAATCCAGATTCAGCAACTCTTTTTAACAGGTGGGAAAATGTTGTTTGTGAAGAAATGTTCATTTTCAAATTATTGAAAGAACACAGTGAATATCAAGATAATATTATTTAAAGAAGCATTTGAGAGTGAGCAAATTTTCCCTTATTCTATTGCTTTAGAAATTAAACTACCTCTTCATGTTATTTTTATATTAGATATTGAGGGAAATACAAAATTAAATGTAATTACTTGTTTTTGGTTTATGGCTGACCACCTGTCATATTTCATATGATTGGTTGCATTATTTCATCCCTTTAATACATATATAATCCTTATTTAAACAGTAAGTTTACCTGACACTTAATGTCAAAGTGCTTTAATAATATAGAGTGTATTTTAAGGAAATACCTTTATTTGAAGACTTTATTTTTATTTGCTTAAAATTTATGCCTTTTGTATAAAAAGTGGGGATATTTAATAAGTAGATGTAACATTTATAAAGTATTTAGAGAGTGTGTGGAATAGTATAAATACAAATTGTTTAATTTGAGCCATAAATGTCTCTGCATAATAATCATTTTAAATTAATTCTATTAATATGAGTTAGATTATTTTTGGAGTATTCTTGGTACCTTCAACACACTTGGGAAAAAAGTTTTCAGAGAGAAGAAGCAGTTTTAGGCTTTTTCAGTGCTTGCAATGTTAAATATTAATTGGGATCCCTGAGCTATGAAGCCACCATTAATGGTCATGTGTGGGAGAAGGAAAGTTGAAGTAACCCTTTTCTTCTTAAAAGAGAATATATAAAAGTAATTGAAATACTGTTAAGAGTTAAAAGAGCAATATTATCAATTTTTAATTACCCCAGGACAAATTGTATAGTTTAACATTTACACTTTTCCATTTTCTTTCTTTAACATGCTTTTGACAGTTTAAAAGCAAATTACAAGAGAACAAAGAAGGAAAAGGAAAATGATGTAGACAGACTATAAACATTTAACCTGATAATTTGTTAGGAGTTCTGGAAAAATTGTGAAATAAATTGCTGAAATAACAAAAATATAGAACTAATAAAGGCTTCCCAGTTTGCTCAGTGGTAAAGTATCTGCCTGTCATTTCAGAAGTCACAAAAGACACGGGTTCAGTCCCTGGGGTTGGAAAGATTCCCTGGAGTAGGAAATGACATCCCACTCCACTATTCTTGCCTGGAAAACTCCCTGAGCAAGGGAGCCTGGCAGGCTACAGTCCATGGGGCCGTAAAGAGTCAGACACAACTGTTAAACACAGTTGAACACAGACACACACATAGAACTAAAAAGTACTGTTCTTCCTTATCTTAAAGCAGTAGTTCTCAGTCCCTCATAGCACATTTCATAATGTTTGAAGATATTTTTTATTTTCCTCACCTGACAGTAGCAAGGTATTACTACCGGCGTCAGTGGGTAGAGGTCAGATATGCTGCTAAATATCTTACACTGTGCAGGACAGCCCCCAACATCAAAGAGTTATCCAGTCCAGAATATCAATAGTGTTACATACATTGAGAAACCCTACTGTAGAAAGAGACACACACCTCTCAAAAATAATAGAAATACAGAGAGATCATGTATAAGGCTGTACAGCTACTAAATGAAGTGGCCAGAACATGAACTAATGCCAAGCATTGTGCTTTCCTTGATTCTTACTCTTAGAATTAAAATTTCAGTTATCATTGGAGAATTATGGTGGAGTAGAGGAGGAGCAAGAGAATCATCAAAGTCAATGCTGTCTTCATTTTTATTATGTTCTTCTTTATCATAGTTTATGTTTTGTTCAGACATTTTGTTTGTACGATATCTGGTAGTACCCTTTGTTTTGGAACTGATATAATTTTTCCCCACTGAAAACTTAATCAATACATATTATCAATGTTTCATTCAATTCAAGGCATCTAGTTAGCCTTTAAATTGTAGGAGAAAAGATTTATAAAGTAAGCTGAACAAGCATAAACACTGTCTTGTTTCTAAAATTGTTTGCAGGAAACCACCTAAATGTCCAAGAACAGGTAGTGTTTGGGTACCTGACAGTCTTTATGCTGAATATATTGAATATTCATATACTGAATATTCATTATAAAGAATTCTTATGTACTCACTATGAATGATGTTTGTGATGAATTTGTACAAAGGTACATCCTCCTGTTAAGTGAAAAAAATAAAACAGGATCCGAAATATATACAATTGCTTTTAACTAAAAGTAAAAGATAAAGGAAAAAATACTGACAGATAAAATATCTGGTATATAGTATTATAAATTCAAAGTGCCGGTTCTATTGTATTCTCCTAGACAGAGTAGGTTATAGTGATACGTTCATTCATGTACCAAAATATTTTTTTGATGCTAGAGATAAGGCAGGGAACAGGAGAAGCACAAAACTTTTCCTTAAGATGCTCAGAGTCTTATCAGGACAGACAGATAAGCAATAACAAACTGTGCTATGTAGTAAGAGTTTTAGTGGGAGAGTATATAGCTGGAGCCCTGTATTATTGTTAGCAAGTGTTGGCCAGGTTAAACTTGGTAGCAAATTAACCCAGAAAGCTCAGTAATTTAATACACAAGGAATTTGTTTTTTCACACAATAAGTGTCCAGTTTATATCAAGCATTGCTTCTCTATCTTGCAGAAACATTATGACTTCTTCAGGTGTCATGGCAGAGGTAGTAGGAAGTAGAGAATTGAACATTTTTAAGAACAGTCTGTACATTGTTTACATCTTTTTCCTTTACATCTTACTTGCCAGAAATCAGTCTCGTTCCCCTAACCTTCCTGAAGGCATGCTAGAAAATGCAGAGGAGTTACATTTGACTATTTGTTGAGTATCAGCTGTGCCATTGGTCTTTACCACAGATTGGACAATTTAGGAAAGGCCTCCTTGGAAGCTGCAGAATTTAAATTAAGACCTGAAAAATAAGTAGTCACCTAGACTGTTAAAGAGATGGAAAAATTATTTCAGGTAGAAATAATCTTATGCCTGTGCCTAGTGGAGTGAGAATGATGGCTCTTTAAAGAACAGGAAGTTCGGTATTTGAACTTTGAAGGTGGGCGAAAGGCAGGCAGGGGCACAATCATGAAGGACTTTGTAAGTTTTGGTGAGGTATTTAAAAATTATTCTGAAGGCAAAGAGAAGCCACTGAAAAGTTTAAAGCATGATAAAGTTTGAGTAGTGGGAGCAGGGTAATGCAGTAAAGTTTGCATTTTAGAAGAATCATTCTGGTTACATTGAAGAGTATGGATTGCAGGAGAGAGCAAGATCACAGGTGGGAGGCCAGTTAGGAATCTCTGGCATTGGTCCAGTTAATGTGGACAACATTTAAAGCAGAGGTTCTTAATTTTCACACTGTATCTGAATCACCTAATGAGCTTTCTAAAAATATGATACCCAGGCTCCACTCTCCTATGGTGACTTGTAGGAAGAATGAGATTAGAAAGTAATAGATTGAGGAGATAATTTAAGAGGCATAGTTGTTGGAATTTAATAGTTCATTGGATGGACAGTATTAAGAGCAGGTTATATGGGGGATGGGAAGTGAGTGGTTCAATCAGAGACATTTTGAGTTTGAGATATACAAACATACAAGCCATCAGAGTGTTTTTGTCTAAATGACGATTTGAATACATTGGTCTAGAGATCAAAAGAGAGATCTGAGTTGAAGATACACATTTGGAATTTATCAGCATGTAGATCATAACTTAAACCACAAGATTAGGTGAGTTTGTACATGTATACTGTAAGAAAGAAAGAGGGCCTGTGGCAGAGCCCTGTGGACAACATTTAAAGCAGAGGTTCTTAATTTCCAGACTGTATCTGAATCACCTAATGAGCTTTCTAAAAATATGATACCCAGGCTCCACTCTCCAGGGATTGTGATTCAAGTTAGTCTTCGTGTATCCTAAGATATCTATGTTTCAAAAGCTCCCTGGGTGACTCAGCCACAGTTTCAGAATCATTGATGATGAAGAGAACACAAAGGAGAATAATAATCAGTGAGATAGGAGGAAAACTATTTGGTATCTCCAACGTGAAGAAACAGCTGGGTCAAAAGCTGACGAGAAATAATGAAAAATAATGATTAAAATGTCTTTGAATTCACTAATATAAATATGAATTAATGACCTAAATTAATGGTCGTGGCAGCCTAGTTGCTGTAATTGAGTAGTAAGTGAGGGGTGGAGAAAAGGAGACAGTTGATGTCTCCACTTTTATATGGAGTTTGATTGTAAAAAGGAGGAGGAGGAAAAAGAAAGGGTACTAGCTGGAGAGAGCAGAGCTTGAGGTTGAAGGAGGGCTCTTGCTATAATGGCAGTGACTTGTGCATGTTTAACTGCTAAGGGTAGTAGAGAGAATGAACATATTAGCAACAGGAATGAGACTTCGAAACCAGAACACAGAGACATACCTTTCCATTCTAAGAGGAGGGAAAAAGAAATGTTGGAAATCTGTGAATATTAGCTTTTAGTATAATCTAAGGAAAAAGATTTTTTTTGTGTGTGTTAAACAGCACTTTATATGATTAGTTGGGTGTGAGGGATGAGATGGTAAAGGCAGAGTTTTTAGAGAAGTGATGAATGTTTGAAATAAATCACTATGGAGGATGAGAGAGCTAAAGGGGAAAAGCTAATAGGATTACCAGGCATCACTGAGGCCCAAATTCAGGATGCTAACCAAGGATTTATGATGGCAACTATCTGTAGATTTTTATATTTTGTAATTTTTCTCTTGAAGCACTCAGCAACCCAGGTATGATGGGAGGACAGTGTGGCAGGGTATTGAATATATTGACAGGTGAGTGGTTTAAGTGATGTACAATGCAATAAAGGCAGAGTAGGGAGGCCAGTAAGAGAAAGGACAAAATATAGAAAGTAGTCAGTGAAGTCCTCTCCAATTTTTTTTAACACATACCACCAATGTATACATGTATAAATACATGTATAAATACAATGTGTACATGTATAAATTTATTGTTTTAACTTCTATGCTCATATACTTTATATAAAGCTTATTAAAAGTACATTAAATTATACCAGTATTATATATACTTTTATATATTGTATAAAACCATACATTATAAAAATATAAAGTATAAATAACTAAAAGATTAAGAAGTTCTAAGACTTTGATCCTGTACTCTACACTTCCCACTTCAGGGATGACTTGCCTTGAGAATCTATATATATTAGATTGTAATTAGAAGAGAATGCTGGAATGTTGGGGGTAGATCATGATTAGAGAGTAATACAGAACGTTTAAGTATATTATTTGAAGGTAGAGCATTAATGATATCTGGGGCATGTCCATGGAAAGAAATGGCAGATTGAGTCACTAAGAAAAATCAAGAAATGAAAGATATGTACAGAGTCATTAAATGCAGCACATATTGGTTACTCTGGTTGACTGCAACTTTTGGGTAAAAGGAAAAGTCTATGAACCGGTGCCAAAGGATAAAAAAAAAAGAGAGGGGTTTTTGAAGAGGTAATTATCTAGTAGGTGACAAAGAGGAAGAAGGATAAATACAAAAGCTTACAAAAAGCATGGACTTGTACTCCTTGAAGAGACTTATTGTATATAAGACTACCTCCAGTAGACAGTAAATGCTGAAAGATGTCCCTAACTCAAAAGTGATTCGTTACTGGGTAATTTGTTTAATGAAAGAAGTCCCTCGTTTCCATTAATAACTCTAGGGAGGGATAAAGTGATTCATACTCCTGAGTTAATTGTTATAATTATATCAATACTTAGTTTAAATCAGCACTAAGGAATGGAAGCAAAAACTTCTAAGAATTGGCATGTAATTTTGAAATCTTTAGTCAGATGTCCTTGTTTTTTCTCCAGAAAATTGGAATCTATCTTAAGGTTTTGTCAATTCATGAATGTGTTTATATGGTAGTTTTTATAATGATATTATTTCATGTAGATTGTTTTAATGAATGAAAAGAATAAAATATATGAAATCAGTACTATCTGGAAATCTGCCAGGTTTATGATCCTAAGTATAGAGCAATTTTTTTAAATTTATTTACTTTTTAATTGAAGAATAATTGCTTTACAGAATTTTGTTGTTTTTTGTCAAACCTCAACATAAATCAGCCATAGGTATACATATATCCCCTCCCTTTTAGACCTTCCGCCCCCCCTCCCCATCCCACCAGTATGGGGCATCTTTAATGGCAGACTTCAGTAAATTAGGAGATTTTGAATTTCTGGTTGTTATCATGAAGGTCTACAGGCCAGGATGACTTGAAATGAGAGTATGTGTCAAAAGGGATGGGTAAAACAAACAGAGGGAGAACTGAGTCTGATTTGCAGAGTTTTATGAAACCAGAATGGAGACTTTTATCTCTGAAATTCAAACAGACCACCCGAAACCTTTGGTATATTTGGGATACTCTGAATTAGGAAAGACTTATTTGAAAAGCTGCTAACTTTTCCTTGTGTCTTTGTTCATTCCTGTCTAACCAACTATAATTTCTGAATATCTGCTTTTTCTAATTTTCCAATGTCTTCCTTTGCAGTCCATGTGCAGGGTAGAGGTAGAAAGGAGTATTCATTCACTCATACTCTCATTCATTAAACTGATTTTTTTTTATAGATTATCAATCACTACTTGTTGCTGGGTGAAAATTAAAGTCGCTCAGTCATGTCCGACTCTTTGTCTTTGCGACTCCATAGAGTATGTAGTCCATGGAATTCTCCAGGCCAGAATACTAGAGTGAGTAGCCTATCCCTTCTCCAGCGTATCTTCCCAACCCAGCAATTGAACCAGGGTCTCCTGCATTGCAGGCGGATTCTGTACCAACTGAGCTATGCTGGGTATGCAGTAGTAAATCAGAAAGTTTATGCCCTCAAGGAGCTTACAGAATGGTAGAATGGAGAGATAAATAACTGGAATATAACGAGATAAACTTGGAGAAGGAAATGGCAACCCAATCCAGTATTCTTGCCTGGAGAATCCCATGGACGGAGGAGCCTGGTGGGCTACAGCCCATGGGGTCGCAAAGAGTCGGACATGACTGAACGACTTCACTTTCACTTTAATGAGATAAACTAGACATATTCTAATAGAGTGGGCTCCTAAACCCATTCCTTAACAGTTAGATTAGTCTTCCATGTGACATTTTATGTAAGACCTAAGACCTTTGAGGAAAGCAGGAGTTTGCCACTAAAGTTCAGAGTGAGTATTGGGTCACAGAGGAGGATGAATGCTCAGGCTGAGGGAATAGAACAGAATGTCCCTAAGGCAAGAGAAAGCAAGAACCATATAACTGGGAAAATTGGTTCAGAAGTTAACCTCCCCTTGTCTTCCCCATCTCCAACATCAGAGCTATATATTCAGATTTTCATACAAGTACAGACCTATACAAATAGCCCTCTATAAATATCCTCAATGCCAGAGTCTCAAACTTGCATGTATAGAAGTACCTTATTCCAGTTATCTACTGCTGCATAACAAATGACCCAAAACTAATTGGTTAAAACATCCATTTATCATACTCATAGATTCTTGGTCAGATTTTCACACAGGGCATAGTGGGAATGGTTTGTGTCACTTCCATGATGTTTGAGGTCCAACTTGAGGATTTACTCTGAGGAGTAAAATCATCTGCTTCCTTGTTCATTCACCTTTTTTAGCAGTTAATTCTGGATGTTGGCTGGGGGATTAATTCTCCTCTAAAAGGGGCACTTTGTATGGTCTTCTCCTGGGCTACTTTGAGCTTCTTCGTAGCGTGGTGACCAGGACCCAAAAGCAAGTGTCTCAAGAAGAAGAAAACTAGGTAGGAGTTTCACAGGTTTTATGACCTAACCTCAGGTGACCTCATCTTTACCATATTCTATTTGTTGGAACAGACATGGGCTTATGTGAAGAGAAGGGAAAATAGCATCTACCTCTCAGTGGGAGAGGCGTCAGTCACATTGTAAGAAGAGAATGTGGGAAAAGATTGATTTATTGATTAGCATCTTTGGAAGTACAATCTTTCATTTTCCTCATTTGATGTTCACAATTAAGAAAAAAATCTACATTCTACTGTACCAGTAGCAGTCACTAATTGTCCTGTATAGCTTAACTGTTGGTTATTCATCCATGATATCTTTATTACTTTTGAGATATTTTATAAATAGTAGTAGCTCCATCTGCCTAATAAGTGCAAAAGCAGAAAAGAAAGCTAGATATAGTATAAAGAAAGATCAACAAAGTTTTAAAATTAAAACAGTGATAAAACTGTAACTACTGTTTGTATGCTGTCATTGTAAACATATAAATAAACAGAATTAAATGTACATCCTTTTGGAACATAAAATAATTTTAAGTAAAGGAATTTCAATACTACTTTGTCATCTATGTAATCTTGCTAGTTAGATTGGAGAGTTTGGGGTTGCTTTTTTTAAAAGCCTTATTTTATTTCACTATACTGACTACTAACCTCAGCTATAATATGAACTGAATACTGAACTTCTTAAAAATTATGTTTCCAGTAAAAATACGTGTTAAAAATTTTAAACTATAACTCATTTCATTACTCTGTTTTACTTTGTTTGACCTTGATTTTCCCATGTGTAGATTTGTCTTACATATGTGTTTTTGTGTAAGGTATTATATATATACATGTGTCACATGTGCATATGTATACATACACAAATACGTTGAACAGTGCCTATATATACAATACATAGCTATAAACACAAATCAAGCCCTTTCTTATTTCACTTACTTATGTTAACCACTCACAGAGTCTTCAGATTTAAAGTGATCCAGGTAGGCCAGAATTAAATTAGAAGGAAAAATTTTTAAAGTCATGTATCTGTTCTTGGTTTCAAGTTTGCTGTTCTAATCCATCCCATCCTCCTTTCTTCTGCCTCAGAAATATTGTAGGAATAAGGTTGATCTGGGCATGAAGTTAAATAATATAGTGCTTTTATCTAGTTTAGCAAAATCTCTGAGTCACCAAAGAAATACCTCCACATCTACTTTGATTATAAAAAAAAGCAGAGTTGCAAATGTTAATGTCCAGTATTTTACTGCTGTACATTTATTACCTCATTTAATACTCAGAAGAGTATATGTTATTCCCTCTATTTCAAGAAAAAAAGGCAAAAGTGTAGAAGAAATAAAGTAGCTTGTGTATTATGCATCTGTGGCATCATGGATACAGTAAGATTCTAGGCCAGATCTGTTTTTTGCAAATGCTGAGTTCTTCCAATAAAGTATTAGTACCTATAGTTTTTTCTGGACTGTTTCTCAGCTGAATATTTTAACTTTGATGTAACATTTATATGAGTAATCAGAATTGGTTAGTTTATTCAGCTAGCTGAATATATAAACCTGGATTCTTTGTGGGATTCCCTGGTAGCTCAGCTGGAATCTACCTACAGTGCAGAAGACCCTGGTTCGATTCCTGGGTCGGGAAGATCAGCTGGAGAAGGGATAGGCTCCCACTCCAGTATTCTTGGGCTTCCCTGGTAGCTCAGGCATTTACAAAGCAGAAGATTTACAAGAACAGGACATTGGCCCTACTGGGAGCTCACAATCTGTTCATTGGCGAATCAAAGAAATTTTAAGGTCCTTGTTATGACCAAAAAAGTATACAGAAGAAATTATGAAAAGCATAATTTATGTTGTAAAAGACTAGAACATTCTTAGTCACCAGGGGAAAAATTTATTCAGAATATAAGTTCCTATAAGAAAATATAACATTCTGTGAGAAATCAGACTGTTGTCTTAGAGTAAATTCGTCATATATCCATGTAAGCAGCATAAAGAAAATAAAATTATGTTATTCACTTGTATTATTTTTTTCTTTATTAAACCAAAGCTAAACACAGTCCCCGCTGTGTTGCTACTTACTGCTTGATCTTTCTATTATTTTTGCTTTCCATCAGTAACTTTTTTCCTCTTCAGTGTAACAGATATCCCTAACTGTGGGGTCGCATTTCTTACAGAGCTCAAAACTAATATAATTGAAAACATTACAGCTTTGAAGCTATTTTAATATTTAACTTAGTGGTTCAAGAGTAAATACTACTGGAGTCATAGAAAAGATAGAAGTAGTGGGATAAGACACAATTACCATGGGAAGAAGAACCAATAGTGGCCCTTGTTAAGGGAACCTTTTCAGGAAAACACAGCCTGTTGGTGTTCTGATACACACTACATGCTAAGGTGGCAAATTAGTCCACGGAATATTTTGGAATGGTATTCAGTGAAGTGCCCTTTCTTTATTCTAGACAAGGGATAGGCCCAACTTAGCTTCGCTTGGCTTCTTAGAATTTCTAACTGTACATGGAAAACTGAAACAAGATGGGAGTGATATTTTTTTTTTAATTCATTGTAAACTAATCAAACGAATCTCTAAAGTTTGATTGCAAAATAAATTTAAGATGTTTGTCAGAAGAATAATTCAAATACATTATGTAGTTCATATTATTAGAGTTCTTTTTTAGCTTTATCATTGTTGTTTCTCAGTTGCTCAGTCCTGTCTGACTCTTTGCGTGGGCTGTACCATGCCAGGCTTCCCTGTCCTTCAACATTTCCTGGAGTTTGCTCAAACTCATGTCCATTGAGCCAGTAGTACATTCAACCATCCTGTCCTTTGTCATCCCCATCTTCTCCTGCACTCAAGCTTTACCAGCATCAGGGTCTTTTCCAGTGAGTCTGCTCTTTGCATCAGGTGGCCATAGTCTTGCAGCTTGAGCTTCAGCATCAGTCCTTCCAGTGATATTCAAGGTTGATTTCCTTTTGGATTGACTGGTTTGATCTCCTTGCTGTCCACTGTCCAAGGGACTCAAGAGTCTTCTCCAGCACCACAATTCTAAAGTATCAATGCTTCGGCACTCGGCCTTCCTTATGGTCCAACTCTCACATCTGTACATGACTACTGGAAAAGACATAGCTTTGTCTACACAAACTTTTGTCGACAAAATGATGTCTCTGCTTTTTAATATTCTGTCTAGTTTTATCATAGCTTTTCTTCCAGGAACAAACATCTTTTAATTCCTGGCTGTAGTCACCGTCCACAGTGATTTTGGAGCCTAAGAAAATAAAATCTGTCACTGTTGCCACATTTTATCCGTCAATCTACCATGAAGTGATGGGACCAGATGCCATAACCTTAGTTTTCTGAATGTTGAGTTTTAAGCCAGCTTTTTCACTCTCCTCTTTCACCTTTATCAAGTGGCTCTTTAGTTTCTCTTTGCTTTCTGCCATAAAAGTGGTATCATCTGCATGTCTGAGGTTATTGATATTTCTCCTGGAAATCTTGATTCCAGCTTGAGCGTCCCCCAGCCTGGCATTTTGCATGATGTACTCTGCATACAGCCTTGACATATTCCTTTCCCATTTTTGAACCAGTCAATTTTTCCATGTCCAGCTCTAACTGTTGCTTCTTGACCTGCATACAGGTTTCTCAGGAGGCAGGTCAGGTGGTCTGGTATTCCCATCTCCTTAAGCATTTTCCACAGTTTGTTGTGATCCACATAGTCAAAGCCTTTAGCATAACCAATGAAGCAGAAGTAGATATTTTTCTGGAATTCCCTTGCTTTTTCTATGAGCCAGTGGATGTTGGCAATTTGATCTTTTTAGCATTATTCAATACTAAATTTAAAATCCTGCTTTTTATGAAATAATTTTTGTGACAAATGCCATGCTTGAACAATGTAATACAACGTGTGCATGGTGAGGGTGTAAGAGGTAATATGAGAAACTGTGGCAGTAATGGCCTCATTTCCTTCTTCTCAAATGGCCCACCTTCTCCATTCTCCCTGCTGCTGCTGCTGCTGCTAAGTCACTTCAGTCGTATCCGACTCTGCGTGAACGCATAGACGGCAGCCCACCAGGATCCCCTGTCCCTGGGATTCTCCAGGCAAGAATAGGAGTAGGTTACCATTTCCTTCTCCAATGCATGAAAGTGAAAAGTGAAAGTGAAGTCGGTCAATCCTATCCGACTCTTAGCAATCCCATGGACTGCAGCCTACCAGGCTCCTCCATTCATGGGATTCAATGGGGTGCCATTGCCTTCTCCCTGGCTAACTCTAATTTCTTCTCTGTTGTGCAGCTTAGAAGTCGTTCCTTTTAGGGACATTCTCTGATCTTTTCATTTTGCATTAGATGTACCTCCTCTGTGATCTGTAGTACTCTGGGTAGACCCAGGTACTTCTTTTTCTCTCTCTTCCTCACTGGATTGTAAAATTGTGAGATTCACTGTTGTTCATCTTTGTATCCTCAACATCTATACCTGTGCCTCATACCTGTTAGGCACTATCATCTTTGTTGAGTGAACACAAACATGGAAAGATGAATATGAATATATTCACATGAATTTTATGAAAACACAGTTATACAAGGTTATGTTTCAGGAGGAGAAGTGCATTAACTCATTACCCATGAAACATTCTGTCATGCTTCCTCATCCCATTTGGGAATATCATTTTTGTTCCTTTGTATATTTAACCTACCTGCTGTGCTGTAGTAGGTTGCTTCAGTCATGTCTGACTATTTGGGACCACATGGACTGTAGCCCATCAGGCTTCTCTGTCCATGGGATTCTCTAGGCAAGAATACTGGAGTGAGTTGCTGTGCCGTCTTCCAGGGGATCATCCCAACCCAGGGATCTGACCCTTCTCTCTTAAGTCTCCTGCATTGGCAGGAGGATTCTTTACCACTATCAGTGCCTGGGAAGCCCTATTTAACCTATAGTACCAAACAAAAAATAGCTACTACTTAAATTACATTCTGTTATTTTGTCAGTAAGTTTTTAACATACAATATTGAGTTTTAAAAAATCTAAAGTTTTTCAGCACTTTTAATTTGTACTTGTATTATTTTGTGGCCATTTTTCCTCCAAAAGAATGTGTCATTAAATATTTAGTGGATGCAGAAGCAAAATAAGATTTGCCTTAAGGAGAAAATTTGACCGTGTGGAAGATTCTTTAGAATTTATCTATTTTTAAAATTAGGGCTTTCTGATTTTTAATATAAAATTGAGTGAATAGTATTTATAGTTTTTGTAACACCTTAGAGTTCACACATTGCTTTATGTACTTTTTAATCTTCAAATTAAATTTCTTGTGAGGTAGTGTAATATGAAATAATTTAATAGTATGTCATAAGTGAACTAAAAATCATAGAGTTTAAATAACACCTTAGATTCTACAATTGAACCTAGAATTTTACTTGTGGGGAGATTTTTATTGATTCTATTTCTTTAATAATTTTGTACAGATTTTTCTATTTAATCTTGAATCAGTGTCAGTAAGCTAAATATATTTTTCTAGGAGTTTGTTCATTTCATCTGTCTTCAAATGTATTGTCATTGTAATGTCTACAGCATCTGTAATCATGTAGTGTTTGACATTAGCTATTTCTGCATGCCTTCCTTCCTCCTTATCTTCATCTCTTTCTCCCTCCCCCCCTTTTTTTTTCTTCTTTTCTTTCTTAGAACATTTTGCTGAATCTATTCAGAGGTTTGAAGTTTTAGACTTTTCAGAGAGTCAGCTTTTAGCTTTCCTGTCACCTCTCTTTTATCTCTGTTTTCTACTTCATTAACTTCTGTTCTTATTTAATTATTTGTCCTTTGCTTTTTTTTAAGTTCTTTTTTTTAACTTTATTTTATTTCTCTTATACAGTCTTATTTTATTGGATTCTCAGATTACTAATTTTCATTCTTCTTTCCCATAGTAGATATTTAAGGTAAAATCCTCTTCAGNGAGTTTTCATATTAAGGGTTCATTTAGTTCTTTTAATATAGTCATTTAATATGGTTACATATTCATATTAAGGAATATTTAGTTCTAATTTCAATTTTGCATTATTTAGAAGTATGCTGTTTATTTTTGAAACAATCGAGTTATTTCTGGTTATCATTTTGTTATTAAATTCTCTTAATTTCATGATTGTGAAAGAATCTCATTTGTATAATATTATTTAAGTTGCTGAGTCTTACTTTGGTGGCCTAATTTGTGATCATGTTTTTAAATGTTTTGTTTTGGAAATGTACTTGAAAATAATATGTATTTTACAACTCTTGGTACTATTTTATATACATGTCCATTAGATAAAGTTAACTGTTCAAATCTTTTATGGTTTTATAACATTGTCTTCTTGACCTTTCAATTGCTAAGCCCAATTATGGATCTTCCATTTCACATGGTTTAGTTTTCATTGTCAAATTTTGGTCTTTGTGTTTTGAGGTTGTTAGTTGCATACAACTTTGTTGTATTTTCTCGAAGAAGTGAACTTTTTATCATTTATAATGATCCTTATTTCTAGCAATGCTTTTTTCCTGATATTAATATAATTTTGATAATATTTGCATTAATATCTTTTTCATTTTTGAACTGCAATATACAGCCCATTACTTTAATTGTAATTTCTGATATGTTTGGGTTTATTTCTACCATTTTATTTAGTGTTTTTACTTTTCCATCATTTCTTTGTTTTCCTTTCTTTTATTGACTTTTTTTTGTATTTTTCAGTATTTTTTTTCTCTTTTTTTTTTCCCCTACCTANTTTCCCATCCATCCAGTGCCAAAGTTCTGTATAGGCAATTTCCCCTACATTTCCTCTTAGGGAAGGAAGCAAGTGGGTGGCTGTGGTATGGAATAACGCTTAAGAGCATTCATTGTCTCTGGACATCAGACCATCTGAATTTGCATTTTGGCTCTACTACTAACCTTGAACAAATTGCTTAACCTTTCAGTTCTTCAGTGTCATGTTGTCCAAAATAAGGATTAAAATGGTGCCTATTTTGTTGTTTTGTGAGGATAAAATGAGTTAATATCTTTGAAGCACTTAGAACACCATAAGTGTTTCCTAGTATATCATAATCTTCATTATTGTGTCTAATGACGTCTTATACTAAGGGAGTAGTACTTTGTGGTCCAAACATTTTTAGAGGATTTCTGCTGTTATACATCCTGCCTTTTGAGGCCACAAAAATTAATACCCAAGTTCCCTGATAGCTTAGTTGGTAAAGAATCTGCCTGCAACGCAGGAGACCCCATTTCACTTCCTGGGTTGGGAAGATCCTCTGGAGAAAGGGATAGGCTACCCACTCCAGTGTTCTTGGGCTTCCCTTGTGGCTCAGCTGGTAAAGAATCCACTTGCAATGTAGGAGACCTGGGTTCGATCCCTGGGTTGGGAAGATCCCCTGGAGAAGGAAAAGGCTATCCACTCCTGTATTCTGGCCTGTAGAATTCCATGGACTATACAGTAGAGTTGGACACGACTGAGCGACTTTCACTTTCACTTCACTTTCACTTTCAGCTGATTCAGCAAATATTCTTAAGACAAAAGAGAACTCAAGTGCAGGTTACTACTCTTGAGTACAAGTCTTCACTTAGTCTTGTCCTCAGAATTCCCTTACTGTTTTCTTACCTAATGGGAACATTTAAGAAATATGTTTTATATTACTTATTTTATTTTTTTTGTTTTAGTTGTTTAAGTGATACTCGTGTTCCAAGGAATAGAAATCCATTATATAGCTTGTAAATGACAGTGCCAAGACTGAAATCCTAAATTGACTCTGAGCATGGTGCTTCAAGAAAATTGGACAAACATAGACACAAATGTTTCTAATATTTAAAACCATTAGTAATACAATACTGATGGGAGTACCTGTGCAGTATCATTGTTGTTATCAAATTAGAAAAGTTAAGGAGAAAAGTAAGGAAAAAGTAAGGAAACAGAATGTGAAACCCCAAATTAACAAGCATTCAAAAATCCAGACACCTTCTTATCTCTTACTGGCAAAGATGTTAATTGCCACAACTCCTGTGCAGCACAATTTGGCAGTGTGTATCCAAGTTAAAACATTTATAGTTATGACACATAAATTTATATTTATGGCAAATCATTTAAAATTCTAAGAATTTATAAAAACAAAGATGTATAGAGATTTAGCCATAAGATTGGTTATTACGTCGCTTTATAGAAAATTAAAATATTAGAAACAAGTATTTGCCTCACAGTAAGAGAATTCATTGTATGAAATATCCATATAGTGAAATGCTAACTGGCAATTTTAAAAGATTTCTTTGCAGTATTTATGCCCCTAAATGAAGTAGGTGATAATTTGTTGAAGGGAAAACGTGGTTGCAAATTAAAATATAAACAACCTGTTCTTTAACAAACAATGGTGTGTACCTAAAAAAGACCTACTGTACAGCACATGGAACACTGCCCACTGTTACGTGGCAGAGGAGAGTTTGCGGGAGAATAGATACATACATATGCATGGTCAAGTATCTTCACTGTTCACTTGAAGGTATCACCACATTGTTACTCAGCTATATCTCAGTACAAAATAAAAAGTTTAGAAAAAAGTGTTATGTGTATGTGTGTGTGTGTATATATATATATAATTATAAATATAATTTGGTTATATATATTATTTAATGTAATATATAAGCATATATATATATTTATATAATCATAATCTCAAAAGTTAAAATAGTGCTTGGGCATGAGGTTTTGGGTGATTTTTAACACATTTTCTTTTTTCTCATTTTTATTTCCTACAGTAATATAAACACTATTAAAAATAGTAACATGCTATTAAATGAATTCTTAAAGAAGAATCATAATTCTAGAAGCTAATACTCTAATAACTTTATAATTTTGTATAGTGACTTTTCAATTCTAATGCTTAGGCATATGTATTTTTATGTAGTTAAAATTATGCTGAACATATATTTTAACTGCCATTTTCTTTGGCAGTTTCTAATTATTGTTTCATGTTTCTACATAGTTTTTCAGTGATCCATTTGATGACCACTTTATTTATTTAATTACTAAAGCTTAATATGCAAAAAGTTTTTCTGCATATTAAATCAAATTTCAGAAAGCTAAGATCATGGCGTCCAGTCCCATCACTTTATGGCAGATACGTGAGGAAACAATGGAAACAGTGAGAGACTTTACTTGTTTGGGCTCCAAAATCACGCAGATGGTGACTGCAGCCGTGAAATTAAAAGATGCTTGCTCCTTGGAAGAAAAGCTATGACCAACCTAGACAGCATATTAAAAAGCAGAAACATTATTTTGCCAACAAAGGTCCATCTAGTCAAAGCTATGGTTTTTCCAGTATTCATGTATGGATGTGAGAGTTGGACTATAAAGAAAGCTGAGTGCAAAAGAATTGATGCTTTTGAACTGTGGTTTTGGAGAAGACTCTTGAGAGTCCCTTGGACTGCAACGAGATCCAGCCAGTCCATCCTAAAGGAAATCAGTCCTGAATATTCCTTGGAAGAACTGATGCTGAAGCTGAAACAATACTCTGATCACCTGATGCAAAGAACTGACTCATTGGCAAAGACCCTGATGCTGGGAAAGATTGTGGGTGGGAGGAGAAGGAGACAACAGAGGATGAGATGGTTGGATGGCATCACCAACTTAACGAACATGAGTTTGAGTGAACTCTGGGAATTAGTGATGGACAGGGAGGCCTGGAGTGCTGCAGTCCATGGGGTCGCAAAGATTCGGACACAACTGAGCGACTGAACTGAACTGAAAACTTAATATATTTTCTCCAGTTGCTTACATGTTTACTTTTTTAGCATTTATCTATTATGGTTAGTGTATCGATTGAATAATAAAAATGATAATTCTGAAAATTAGTACCTTTATCAAATACCTTTTTGTTGTGTCATAAAAGTAATATTTAATCCTTAGAACACTTTTAGAGTTAGGCATTATTGTCCTCTTATTAAAATGAAACAGGTTTAAAGAAGCTAAATAACTCACTAGTTAAAAGCTAGTGAGAGGTTGAGCTAGAATTCAATTCAGGTTTATGTGAGTGTATTTCTGATTAAGCTTTTTCCATTCAGTTCAGTTCAGTCACTCAGTCATGTCCTACTCTTTGCGACCCCATGAATTGTAGCACGCCAGGCCTCCCTGTGCATCACCAACTCCCAGAATTCACTCAAACTCAGGCCCATCGAGTCAGTGATGCCATCCAGCCATCTCATCCTCTGTCGTCCCCTTCTCCTCCTGACCCCAATCCCTCCCAGCATCAGAGTCTTTTCCAATGAGTCAGCTCTTCACATGAGGTGGCCAAAGTACTAGAGTTTCAGCTTTAGCATCATTCCTTCCAAAGAACACCCAGGGGTGATCTCCTTCAGAATGGACTGGTTGGATCTCCTTGCAGTCCAAGGGACTCTGAAGAGTCTTCTCCAACACCACAGTTTTAAAGCATCAGTTCTCTGGTGCTCAGCTTTCTTCACAGTCCAACTCTCACATCCATACATGACCACAGGAAAAACCATAGCCTTGACTAGACTGACCTTTGTTGGCAAAGTAATGTCTCTGCTTTTTAATATGCTATCTAGGTTGGTCATAACTTTCCTTCTAAGGAGTAAGCGTCTTTTAATTTCATGGCTGCAGTCACCATCTGCAGTTATTTTGGTGCCCCCCAAACTAAAGTCTGACACTGTTTCCACTGTTTCCCCATCTATTTCCCATGAAGTGATGGGACCAGATGCCATAATCTTTGTTTTTTGAATGTTGAGCTTTAAGCCAAGTTTTTCACTCTCCACTTTCACTTTCATCAAGAGGCTTTTTAGCTCCTCTTCACTTTCTGCCATAAGAGTGGTGTCATCTGCATATCTGAGGTTATTGATATTTCTCCCTATAATCTTGATTCCAGCTTGTGCTTCTTCCAGCCCAGCGTTTCTCATGATGTACTCTGCATAGAAGTTAAATAAGCACAGTGACAATATACAGCCTTGATGTCCTCCTTTTCCTATTTGGAACCAGTCTGTTGTTCCATGTCCAGTTCTAACTGTTGCTTCCTGACCAGCATACACATTTCTCAAGAGGCAGGTTAGGTGGTCTGGTATTCCCATCTCTTTCAGAATTTTCCACACTTTCTTGTGATCCACACAGTCAAAGGCTTTGGCATAGTCAATAAAGCAGAAATAGATGTTTTTCTGGAACTCTCTTTGCAACCCCATGGACTACAGCCCACCAGGCTTCTCTGCCTGTGGGGTTTTCCAGGCAAAAATACAAAAGTAGATACCCATTTCTGCCTCCAGGAGATCTTCTTGAGCCAGTGATTGAATCTACATCTCCTTCATTAGCAGGCAGATTCTTTAACACTGAATCACCTGGGAAGAACTTTTATTTGGATACTGAACTCTTTGACCCTGATGATCATGTATTTTGTTTCCTTTTCATTTCGCCATCATTTTCTTTCTGCCTTAGAGAAGAATTTTTAACTTTATCTCTGAATCCTCTTTACAACTCTATGTTTTTCTCCCATTTCTGATCTTTCTCTTTAATGGCTTCTGACTCTTTCTTCCTGGATACAATATAGTTTCTTATTTACGTGAGATTTTTAAATACATATTTTTGAAGTTCCTTCTGTTCCATGAATAGTACCAGTTTCTCCACATTCACTCTTTTTCTGTGGTTTGAATTCTTGTCTCTGTGTTCAGTGAGTGGAGCATGTTAATTGGAGAGCTACCCTGAGATTTGAATGAGCACTAGGCTGATCTGTTTGTTGGGAGATCACCAAATATCAGTTATCTTCCAGGTGTGTACTCTTATATCCATTAGATCATAGAAAAAGCAAGAGAATTCAAGAAAAAACATCTACTTCTGCTTCACTGAATATGCTAAAGCTTTTGACTATATGGATCAAAACAAACTGGAAAATTCTTAAGGAGATGGGAATACCAGACCACCTTACCTGCCTCCTGAGAAACCTGTATGCAGGTCAGCAAGCAACAGTTAGAAACGGACATGGAAAAATAGACTGGTTCCAAATTGGGAAAGGAGTACGTCAAGGTTGTATATTGTCACCCTGCTTATTTAACTTATATTCAAAGTACATCATATGAAATACCAGGCTGGATGAATCAAGCTGGAATTAAGATTGGTGGGAGAAGTATCAGTAACCTCAGATATGCAGAAGACTCCACCCTTATAACAGAAAATGAAGAGGAACTAAAGAGTCTTTTGATGAAGGTGAAAGAACAGAGTGAAAAAGCTGGCTTAAAAATCAACACCCAGAAAACAAAGATCATGGCATGTTATCCCATCACTTCATGGTAAATAGATGGGGAAACAATGTAAACAGTGACAGACTTTATTTTTGTGGACTTCAAAATCTCTGCGCACTGTGACAACAGCCATGAAATTAAAAGATGCTTGCTCCTTGGAAGAAAAGCTATGAAAAACCTAGACAGTGTATTAAATAGCAGAGACGTTACTTTGCTGACAAAGGGCCGTATAGTAAAAGCTTTGGTTTTCCCAGTAGTCATAGATGGAATGAGAGCTGGACCATAAGAAAGCCTGAGCACTGAAGAATTGATGCTTCCAAACTGTGGTGTTGGAGAAGACTCTTGAGAGTCCCTTGGACAGCAAGGAGATCAAGCCAGTTAATCCTCAAGGAAATCAATCCTGAATATTCACTATAAGGACTGATGCTGAAGCTGAAACTCAAATACTTTGGCCACCTGATGCGAAGAGCTGACTCATTAGAAAAGACCTTGATGCTGGGAAAGTGTGAAGGCAGAAGGAGAAGGGGCAATAGGGGCCAAGATGGTTGGATGGCATCAGCGACTCAGTGGACGTGAGTTTGAGCAGATTTCCGGAGCTGGTGAAGTATAGGAACGCCTGGCGTGCAGTCAGTGGGGTTGCAAAGAGTCCGACACAACTGAGCAACTGATAAAGAACAACAAATATACTCTTAGGCAGTTCAGTTTACATTGAGAGGAATTTCCAAGTATCTTGTCACTGTAGGAAAAGCCTGGTTGTCCACATTCTGGGAGGCTTTCAGTGGAAATGGAAGAAAGGGAGTGATGTAATAAACCTTTATTCAATCCCAGTTGTTAAACAAGACTGCTTATTCCACTTTCAGCTCTTCTTTGTAACTTAAAATATAAAGCCTCTCTGGTTCAAACTTTTGCAGAATAAAACTTCAGTCGACTACTTAAACAGTCACCTGGCTTCAGAGTAGGAAAGCTCAGTTTGGCATCCTCTTTAAAAATATTGTGAACAAATCTTTCCCTTTAAAGCCCTACCTTATTATACCCTTCTATCCAATAATACTCTACCTTTTCTGAGATTCTACAGTAAAACTTCTTTCTGTCTCTCTCAGTCCCCTCCCTCCCTCTCTTCCTACTCCCTCTCTTTCTCTTTTACCTTTCTCATCCTTGTGTTAGCTTTAATCCAATTTCCAGTTTCAAAAGTATGTTGATATTCTGTTTTCGTCTCCTTTCTTCTATTTCTTATAATTTTAAATATATATATATATATATTTACTATCATTTAAATGGTATTTCAAGAGGACTAGAGAGGAACATGTTTAATCCGCTATGTTTAACTGAAATACTCATTTTATAATATTAGGGTCACCTATTCAATAACATTTAAGTCATAGTTTAAATCTACTAATTAAGTTTAATGGTTCTCATCATAGAGGTTAAATGCAGCTCTTATTAAATTACATTCTAAATAATGCAGTTTTCCCTTGTTATTTGGAATGAAGTCTCTTCTTCCTATTCTCTACCTAGTTGGTGATATTATTTTAGCATATTTAACTTACATCTGGAAAAAATATTAAACTCATTAGTTCTATAATCTCTGAGCTAATTCTTTTATATTTCACAGCATCATTGTACCGGAATAATATTTTGCCTCTTTGTGTGTTATATCAGTTCATTATGTTTCTTTTTTCTGTTGTTTTGTATTTGTAATATATATTTTACCATTTTGAATAATGTTGGTAATAGTTAATATTCTTATTTTTTTCACTGAGTTGGAGGGAGTGCTTCTCCTAGAGTTCTGTTTGATATAATATTGACTTTTCTTTTGAAATGTCATTATTTTTATAGTGTGTCTTGGGACAGGTTCAAAAACTGAAGAGACATGTCCTAAGGACACAGTAGTCTGCTTTATGGAAGCTTCTTCTGAACATATTTTGGACAATTATGTCCCAATCAAACAACGATAGAAATGGATGATAACACAAAGAATTGCAAGCAATAATCCATATGTCCATACTGATACATTGAAGAAATTAGAAGAATGGATGAAGGGAAAGTTGCTTTTTATAGAATGCCATCTAATAAATGTAGAAAGGATAAAAGAAATGAAAAATCACTTTTATTTATAACAATTGTAATAATTTAGTAATGCAACAGTCACAAGTTGATGCTAAAAGTATTGGGTAAAGAACCACTTGGAAACAGGATATTCACATGGTCTCCAAGTATCACCTCACAGATCACTTGTTAATTATAAAGTTACCTAGAAAATGGAGACATCTGGCAGGTACCATCTTAACCATAATATTAAACTTCAAAAGACCAATGAAGGACAGTCCAGCATCATATGCCTCCTAATACATCGCACTTAAGCACCTAAAGATGCTGCTTTTGTTATATTCCTGCAATAATGTTTAACCTAAATCTAATCATGAGGAATTAACAAGATACAATCAAATTGAGAAACAGTCTGAAAAACTGACCTAGACTCTTCCAAAATGACAGTGATGTAAAAAACTGAGCAAGATTGGGGAATTGCTCTATACGAAAGGAGAATGAATATTGATTGGATTCTAATTTGAAAAGGAAAAAAAACACCAACAGTAAAACCACAAAATGGTTTTGGTGACAGATGGTAAAATGGGAATATGGATTGTAAATTACATCATATTAATATCAACGTAAAGTGCCCTGAATGCGATAATTACATTATCACAAGTTTGTGGAGTGTCATTGTTCTTGGCTGATAAATACTGAAGTATTTATCAACTGCCACAATGTATACAAGTAACTCTCAATAGTAAAGGGGAAAAAAAAACCCACAACTACGTGTATAGATAGAGATATGCACATACAGAAGCACATACCCATAAAGGAAGGAAGGTAAATGTGGTGAGTGGTTGAAAATGCCTTAAACTATGTGAAAGATATTTGGTGTTCTCTGAAGGTACTATTATTGGAACTTTCCTTAAAGTTGAACGGTTTCATTTCAAGAGATACAAGAGACATGGGTTTGATCCTAGGTCAGAAAGATCCCCTAAAGTAGGAAATGGCAACCTACTCCAGTATTCTAGCTTGGAAAATTTTATGGACAGAAGAGCCTGGAGGAATACAGTCCATTGGGTCACAAAGAGTCAGACACAACTGAGTGACTAAGCATATAGCATGCAGCATTTTACATCTACACCTATATCTCAGTAGCAATTTCTCTAACAGTTTCAGTTTTCTTTTTTTTTTTCAGCCTATATAAGAAATTGTGTGGGTGTGTATACACATTTTTGTGAGACATTTCCTCTGATATCTCTACTGAAATCCTATTCTTCAAGGAATCTCCTCAACGTGTATTTTTTATTAGAGGTTCTGCTTTGTCATAACTATCCTGAACTAAAATATCCTTTCTTTAAAAAAAAAAAAGAAAAGAAAATTATACCATTTCTTAGCTTCTCTTGAGTTGTTTTCCTAAAATGGCCAAACGAACCTTTGCATCAGATACTTTCTATGTGGTATAAAATGATTGTCTTTATGAATTTTGGACACATTTCAAAATTTTCAAAAGTTTCAGGAATTATCACAGGAGCAGCCTCTTTGCAGCTCATGGTCTCTGTTGCTTAACAAAAAGAGTCTAAAGTGCTATTTCATCTCTTAACATATTTACAGCTTTTAAATGCTTATCATTGAGTCGTTATCTACTTTACCGTCCAGTTATACTGCTGCTGCTGCTGCTGCTAAGTCGCTTCAGTCGCGTCCGACTCTGTGTGACTCCATAGACGGCAGCCCACCAGGCTCCCCGTCCCTGGGATTCTCCAGGCAAGAACCCTGGTGTGGGTTGCCATTTCCTTCTCCAATGCATGAAAGTGAAAAGTGAAAGTGAAGTCACTCAGTCGTGTCCGACTTTGCAACCCCATGGACTGCAGCCTACCAGGCTCCTCCACCCATGGGATTCTCCAGGCAAGAGTACTGGAGTGGGGTGCCGTTGCCTTCTCCGCCAGTTATACTAGTTTGTATTTAAATCTTAGCTCCATCATCATTGTGTTTATGGTTTGTTGGTCTTATTTGATCTATTATTAGTGATGAACTTGAAATTTTAAAGTCTTTCAGTTGGACTCAGAAACTCTTAGAGGCTCAGTTCTACTAGCTCTAAAAATTCAGGCATATGTTTGGTAATCTAAAAGTTTCGTTGGATCAGATATGTAGAAAACAGTTGCCAGTATTACTTCTGCTCTAACATACTGTAAGCTGGCCACTCTATTGTATGACATCTGCAGCTGTTTTCTTTCAAACTGTACTTAAAAAGCTTGGTGTACTCCTTTCCCAATTTGGAGCCAGTCCATTCAACATCCCCTGCATAAGGTTTCTCAGGAGGCAGGTAATGGGGTCTTTTATTCCTGTCTCTTTGTAAAAACAATCCAGTTATTGTGATCCACACAGTCAAAGGCTTTGGTGTAGTCAATAAAGCAGAAGTAGATGTTTTTCTAAAATTCTCTTTCCTTTTCTATGATCCAGTGTATGTTGGCAATTTGATCTCTGATTATTCTGCCCTTTCTAAATCCACCTTGAACATCTGGAATTTCTTGGTTCACATACTGCTGAAGCCTAGCTTGAAGGATTTTGAGCATAATCTTGCTAGCATATGAAATGAGGGCAATTGTATGCTAATATGAACATTCTTTGGTATTGCCTTTGGCATTGGAATGAAACTGACCTTCTACAGTGCTGTGATCACTGCTGAATTTTCCAAATTTGCTGGCATAATGAGTGCAGCACTTTCACAGCATCATACTTTAGGATTTGAAATAACTCAGCTGGAATTCCAACACCTCCTCTAGCTTTGTTTGTAGTGATGCTTCCTGAAGCCCATTTGACTTCGGACTCCAGGTTATCTGGCTCTAGGTGAGTGACCACACAATCGTGGTTATCTAGGTCATTAAGATCTTTCTTGTGCAGTTCTTCTGTGTGTTCTTGCCACCTCTTCTTAATATCTTCTGCTTCTGTTAGGTCTTTGCCATTTTTATCCTTTATTGTGCCTGTCTTTGAATGAAATGTTCCCTTTGTATCTCCAGTTTTCTTAAAGAGATCTCTAGTCTTTCCCATTCTATTGTTTTCCTCTCTTTCTTTACATTGGTTGCTTAAGAAGGCTTTCTTATCTCTCCTTGCTGTTCTCTGGAACTCTGCATTGTGTTGGGAATATCTTTCCTTTTCTCCTTTGCCTTTCACTTCTTTTTCTCTCAGCTATTTGTAAGGCCTCCTCAGACAACTACTTTGCCTTCTTGCTTTTCTTGTTCTTTGAGATGGTTTGTTCACCACTTTGTGTAGAGTGTTATGAACCTCTGTCCATAGTTCTTCGGGCACTCCATCTACCAGATTTAGTCCCTTGAATCTATTCACCACCTCCAATGTATAATCATAAAGGATTTGATTTAGGTCATACCTGAATGATCTAGTGGCTTTCCCTATTTTCTTCGATTCGATCCTGAGTTTTGCAATAAGGTACTGATGATCTGAGCCACAGTCAGTTCCAGGTCTTGTTTTTGCTGACTATATAGAGCTTCTCCACTTCAGTTGCAAAGAATATAATCAGTCTGATTTTGGTGCTGCCCATCTGGTGATGTCCATGTCCTTTGTGTTGTTGGAAGAGGGTGTTTGCTATTACAACTGTCTTTTCTTGGCAAAACTCTGCTGGCCTTTGCCCTGCTTCATTTTGTACTCCAAGGCCAAACTTGCCTGTTACTTCACTTCCTACTTTTACATTCCAGTTCCCTGTGATGTATAGGACATCTTTGTTTGGTGTTAGTTCTTGGAGGTCTTGGAGGTCTTCATAGAGTTGATCAACTTCAGCTTCTTAGGCATTAGCTTTTGGGGCATAGACTTGGATTACTGTGATGTTCAATAGTTTGCCTTGAAAACAAACCAAGATCATTCTGTCATTTTTGACATTGCAACCAAGTACTGCATTTCGGATTCTTGTTGACTATAAGGGCTACTGCATTCCTTCTAAGGGATTGTTGCCCACAGTAGTAGATACAATGGTCATCTGAATTAAATTCTTTCATTCCTGTCCATGTTCACTGATTCCTAAAATGTCGATATTTATTCTCGCTGTCTCCTGTTTGACCACGTCCAGTTTACCTTGATCTTAGATCTAACATTCCAGGTTCCTATGCAACATTGTTCTTTGCAGCCCCAAACTTTACCTGATACAACCACAACTGGATGTCATTTCCACTTTAGATCAGCCTCTTCATGCTTAATATAGCTACTTCTCGCTCTTCCCCAGTAGTATATTGGATTCCTCCTGACATTTTACCAGTATATAAAGGCTGTGACTTTCTATAGGAAATGATTTTATAAATGTAGTTCTCGCTTCTTTGTTTCAAAATGGGGATGTTTTATTGATTATTTTAGTAATAAAAAATGATATCATACTCTAATTCTGTTCTGCAATTTGCCTTTTAAAAATCTGCCAACATATTTCTAAGATCAACCTATATTGCTGCATAGATCTACCTTACTGTTTTTAATTCCTGAATAGTACATGTTATGGATATACTGTATGTTACTAAATAAATTTCTTATTGGTAATTATCTAGATTGTTCACTTTTTCTCAATTATGAATAGTGAGTGCACTTATTTTACTGTACAGACATCTGTCTGCCTTACTACTCCACATATTAAATACACTTGCAGTAGTGGAATTGTTATTGATAGAAAACAATGATAAAACTCTTAGCTCTGGTATTAAAGCTTGAATCCTTGCCTCCATCACTGATGTGCTGCATAACTTTGGTAAGCTAATTGACCTTACTATAAAATTGATCTGAATTAGAAAACACTTTACAGAATGGTTGAATTCTGTATCTCCTCCTTAATAACAAAATTCATGTAAGGCAGTTGCTATGTACCTGTTGCACCTGGCAGGAAATAAGTGTTAAAATACCCCTATTGCTATGTGAATTTTCTTTAGTAAGGTTTCCAGTCATCTTTTTTGTTTTTTTTTCTTTTGAAGAGCTTTTTGTTATTATTTTTCAGGAATTTTTTTTTCTATTAAGGGTATTTACTCATCCTTTTTATAAGTTATGTTTTCCTAATTTATCATGTCTACATTTTGGTTTGCTCAAGTGTGTCAGTCTTTTATGGTTTCTGTTCTTTCTGTCATGCTAAGAAAGGAAATCTCTACTGTAAGGTTGTAAAATTGTCATTCTGTGTTTTATTCTAGAGATCTTACTATTTTTATTTTCTGCATTTAAGTATTTACCTCTTTGTGTGTGTGTGTGTTGGCGGGGAGGGGGTTGCTAAGGGCTGTTTCTTCTCAACTCCCTCATGTACTCCCCCAAAGGACATATTGGAAATGCTAGCGTCCTTTTTAGGTTATCAACATGATTGAGAAAGCACTACTGGTATTTAGTGATCAGGAGCCAGGGATGTCTGCCAGGCTCTTTCACTGCACAGAACTTCCCTCAGCAAAGAATTTCTGAGTCCTAGTTGACTTTGAAATGCCCTGCCAGACCTCTGAATGTTACCATTGCTTTCTGCCAACAACAAACATTTGAAAACTAAGTATCTAAGAATTAAAATAAAAATAACAGTGGATTTAATCCACTGCTTCTCAGATTAAGTGGATTCAAAAATAGTAACACCTGAGTATGTAGAGAAGAACTAAATTTCATGTACCAGGAGGAGAATGTTGAATAATACAACCTTTCTGTTATTGTTGTATTGTTGATTGCTGATTTTCCATGTGAGTTTATTCTTGTTTTATTGCCACAATACCCCTCACATATAACTGAAAACAAAATTAGAAAATTTCAGTCACCTCTCCTGTTTCTTGCATTATTTCTCTTCACTGGGTGCCATTTTCACAGCATGTTCATCTTGCTCTTCTCTTTTGAGCTGCTGATTTTCCTTTTATATCCAATAATTTTTATTTGTATAGTGAGATCTCCATTAATAGTATTATTGTCTCTCTTGTTCTTCTTTAGCATATTGCTAGGCTAAAGTGGATTCCCTGGCAGGAGTGGGCTGGGAAACAGTGAATTTTTATTGCTGAATATGATCAACTTGTACAACAGAGGTTCAGTCCTTTTCCATAAATTACAGTGGTCAAATAAGTCATTCCTTGTTTTTTTATACCTTTTTATATAAATAGATATGATAATATAGTTTGAATTTGTATATAGCCTTCTGGTAGTGAATGTTAAGAAATACTGTCTGAAAGAGTTGCAAAAAACATAGCTTACAAATTATTTTCCATAAACATAGTTTTTCTTACTGTTTTTTTTAATTACCCACAAGAGAAGCTGAGAAAAAAAGCATTTCTAGAATGCAGAAACATCTTTTAAGATTATGATGAAAGGTACATAGCTATAGCATCTACAGTATTTCAATAAAAAGTCCTTAAATTGATTTTTTATGGCTATTTATTATTTTTTAATTATTAATAAAAATGGTGTTTGTGCAGAGGGCTAAGATAGTATAGATAGATAGTACACATACCAAGGTTGTGGCCTTTTGGGAATTACGTTTTATCTAACCATAGACCTTAGAATATGTGAAAGAATGGACAAATGATATATCACCTTCAAGTAATTTTCTACATATCACTTCTCGCAGCTAGACATTGCATACAATTTAGACAGAAACTAGTTGATTTTAATTGCCAGATAGACAGAGAGCACAGACCTAGATGGAAAAAGTGTTTGCCTCGGTATACAAAGAAACGCCCATATGTAAAACCACCACCACTGCCTACATCATTCTCATGATCGTTAGTTATGTTCACTGAGTTTTTACTCAGGCACATAAGCAATAGTCTATGTGCTTTACATGAATTATCGCATAAGAGAATTAAATAAGGTAGATAACCATTATCCCCATTTCGTTGATGCAGAAATTAAGGCACAGAGAATCTAAATAACTTGCTCAAGGTATTAGACCTAGGAATAAAAAAAGTCATACAGATTTAATTAAAAATTCATGTTTGTAGCATGCTGCATCTTCAGTAAAAAAAAGAATTTTGCAAAGAGTTGGACATGACTTAGCAGCTGCACAACACAACTAGGACACATGAAAAAACTTTTTGATTGAGTCCTGGTAATCATTACTAGAGAGCATAATACAGCACAAAGCATCATGTCCTGCTTATTACTAGAGGAGGCATTACCATTATTCCACTATACCCCTCAAGAAATGGTCACTGCTGAATGGCCAGCACTTAACCACAGAACTGTTGAGCCCATAATCACTATGCAACAAATATTCACAAAAGATGAGTGAACCTATGTGATGTTCCCAAGGACTGACTAAAACAATGGGTAACATAGTTTAATTCTATCAAATAAGTTAGTTTCAAAAGTGGGTTCCCAATTTTAGGGATGAACTAATTTGCTGTATTATTATTATAATTATATTCTCAAAAAAAAACCTTTTAAAAGTTAATTATTTTAGCTTTATAATCATTAATATTAAACCATTATATGTGATAATATAGTTTATAGTTTAAAGCTAGAACTGTTCTAGCTTGGTGTTGGTCAAAGTAGGGAACACATGACAAAAAAAGATTTTAACTTTTTTTATTCTTTTTCACAAAGAGGACATCTCCCCAGGTCAGCTAAAATAGTTTTCGGTCATAAGTAGTTTATATAAGGTAAACATGATATTTAAGTTATTTTAACAGCTTTATTGAGCCGTAGCTTACATCAAATAATTCACCCAGTAAAAGTATATGATTCAATGATTTTTTAATGTACTCACAGAATAGTACAATAATTGCACAATTTTTAGAGTGTTTTAATTACCCTCCCCAAGAAAGACTAAGTACATTAGTGGTCACACCCTATTCTCCCCACCCTCCAGCTCTAAGAAATCACTAATTTACTTTTTTTTCCCTATAGACTTGCTTATTTTAGATATTTCATACAAGTGAAATCATGTAATATAATATACTATGTGGTCTTCTGTGGCTGGATTCTTCCAGTTAAGGTCATGCTTGCCCATGTTATATTATGTATCCTAATTTCATTCCTCTTGTTGGTGAATAATATTTCAGTATATGGATATACCACGTTTTATTTGTCCATCCATCAGTTGATGTACATGTGGATTGTCCCTCATTAGATGCATGATTTACAGATGTTTTCTACCATTCTGTGGGTTATCTTTTCACTTTCTTGATGGTATTGTTTACAACACAAAAGTTCCTAATTTTGGTGAAGTCTCTATTTTTTTTTTCTTTTATCACTTGTGCTTTTGGTTTCGTATCTAAAGAAGAGTTTGTCTTGTCTGTTCCAAGGTTATAAAGCCTTATTTCTGTGTTTTCTATTAAGAGATTTATAATTTTATCTCTTACATCAAAATCTGTTGTCCATTTGAGTAAATGTTTGTGTATGATATATGGAATTAGTTCATTTTTTTTCTTTTTCATATGAATATTTGATTGCACTCAGCATCTTTTATTGAAAAGACCTTTCTTTATCCATTAAATGGTCTTAGAATCCTTGTCAAAGACCAGTTAACCGTAAGTATGAGTGTTTATTTCTTGACTCTTAGATCTATTCTATTAGTCCACATATGTATCCTTATGCCAACTTCACATTATTTTCATTCTAAGTGTAGGTTTCTTGCTTTGGTCTTCTTTTCCAAGATTATTTTGGTTATCTGTGCATTTCCATGTGAATCCTAATCAGCCTGTCAATTCAGCAGATTTTGATAGACTTTCTAGGGATTGGATTTATTCTGTAGATAATTTCAAGAATATTACTGTTACTGTCTTAATAAATATTAAGACTTTTGATTCAGAAGTGTGGCATGTTCTTCAACTTAATTAGGTTTCTTTACTATCTTAAAATAATATTTTATAGTTTTAAAAATTTAGAGCTTAACACTTTTTAGAAGTTGATTCATAAATATTTTCTTTTCATGCTCTTGTAAATGGAATTGTTTTCTTAATTTTACCTTTATATTATTTATTGCTAGTGTATTGATGTACACTTGAGTCTTATCCTGGTGTCTTATTGAACTCATTTATAGTTCTAATAGTTTTTATAGTTGATTCCTTAGGATTTTATATATAAAATCATGCCCTGTGTAAATAAAGATCAACTTACTTTTTCCTTTCAAATATGGCTGTCTTTTCATTCTTCCTTTTTTTTTTTCTTTTTCTTTCCTAATTGCTCTAGCTAGAAACTAGTGAGGCACCCCTCATGCTTCAGATGGTAAAGAATCTGCCTGCAATGCAGGAGACGTGGTTTTGATCCTTGGGTTGTGGAGATCCCTTGGAGAAGGGAATGGCTGCCCACTCCGGTATTTTTTCTTCAAGAATTCCATGGACACAGGAACGTGGTGGGTACAGAGCATGGGGTTGCAAAGAGTTGGACACGACTAAGTAACTTACACACACACACAAACACAGAAACTCTAGTACCACACTGAATACAAGTGGCAAGACATCCCTGATTTGGGGAGAAAGAATGTAGTCTCTCTCATCATTATGTATAATAGCTGGATCTTTCATAGATTCCCTTTATAAAGTTAAGGTGGTTCCCTTCTGTTTCTAGTTTTAGTGCAATATTTAAATTGTTGAATTAAAAGTACTCATTAATCCAATTTTACATTGGATTTAACATTTTGTATTTTAGAATCCACATCATATGGAGACTGCAGTAACTAAAATATCTTTCAGTTATGTTATTAGCTCTTCTGCTCTCTATTAAATAGTTCTACTTTCCAGTTGTATGAACTTGGGCAATTTTAACTTCTGTGTACCTGAGTTTCCTCATCTGCAACCCTGGATTTGATTGATTTAATTACCTACCTTTCATTACCTACCTTACCTTAAAGAAAGACTGAACTGTTTACAGGTAGAGCATTTAGGATAGTGCTGGTCCCATTGTAAACATAATATTTTAGTTTTTATTAAGGATATGCATAATTAATGCATGAATTAATCTCAGTACATATTTTTCACATGTACAGCTTACTTAGAAGAGATTTGAGAAAATAACATTTATTTCAAAGCTTTATTTTTAATCTCTTGGATCTTTTTCACAGTGATAAGTACCTGTCTTAGTAGAAAAATATTCAAGCAAGCTTATCTGAGGGTTCATGTTTAGCACTTACAAAATCAGATGATGTAAGACTCAGAAACCCTTGTTTAATATTTGGAAAGTTGTTTCATTTGTAGGTATGTCTCACCTGTTCCTAAAGATGACTTTGGTTCTTCAGATAATGTTTCTTTTACAAAGCTATGTACTGTGTCTAAAAAGTCCTGAGATCCATCTTCCTGATTTAATATTTAATTATTTAGCTAGAACATGAATGAATAGCTATGAAAAGAAGCACATCTTGCCATGAGGGACTAGATTCATTAAGGACATCTTAAAATTTAAAGAACTTTTATTTATTTATTTTTTCCTTGAGTGGGTTGTCATTCCCTTCTCCAGGGGACATTCCTGACCCAGGGATCAAACCCGTGTCTCTTACATCTCTGCATTGGCAGACAGGCTCTTTGCCACCAGCACCGCCTTGGGAGTGAAAGTTGCTCAATTGTGTCCGACTCTGGGACCCCATGGACTGTAGGCTGCCAGGCTCCTCTGTCCATGGAATTCTCCTGGCTAGAATACTGGAGTAGGTAGCTGTTCCCTTCTCCAGGGGATCTTCTCAAACCAGGGACTGAACCAAGGTCTCCCACATTGCAGTCATACTCTTTACCATCTGAGCCACCAGGAAGCCCAAGAATACTGGAATGGGAACCCTATCCCTTCTCCAGGGGATCTTCCCAACCCAGGCATTAAACTGGGGTCTCCTGCACTGCAGGCAGATTGTTTACCAGTTAAGCTACCAAAAAAATCTTTTTGTGTTCTGAGAATTACTTTGATGTAAACTGAAAGGAGACAGATAAAATGTTTTGTTATCTCCTGTTGTTATGAGTTAGACATAAAGAGCCAAGATGTTTCAAGATGACATTCTTAGGATTTCTTTGGAATCAGCTGAGAGCATCATTTTATGCATGTGAATTTCCTTACCTTAGGGAAAATCATGAAATATAATTTATTTTATAAAATTTAAATACCATCTTTAAATTACTCTCTTAACTATCTAGATAAATTTTTAATTTAATTGATTCCCCCCACTTTTGATAGGAAATAAGTTTTAGCACAAGCAACCATTTGAGTACAACTCCTAATACAGGTGTGAAATAATATAAAGACTCCAAATACTGAAAATAGTTATCATGAAGTTCTTGTATTGAAGCAGTTTCCTTTCTCTTTAGACCCACACTAACTTTATTAAACCCCAACATCATTTTCTAGTTATCCAGTACAAAAAAGATCAGAAACAATACCTAAATATAAAGGTGTGTAAAGGTATTTGGATGGAAAAAGGAACAATCTTTAGTTAAAGGGGAATCTAAAAAAATGAGAGACACAATGGTATTATGACAATGTATTATATTAGGTAGACTGGAATCATTCAATAAACTTAAAATTGTTCTATATCTTTCTATTTAATAAGGTAGGAATGTGTATGGTATGTTATAGAATATTTTTCTTTACAGCTGGTTAATTTTTTTTTTAAGTTTGCTATCAGAAGAGGTAAGTATTCATTACTTAGAAATGATTTATTTTCTTCAGTTTTCCTAAGGTTAGCTTGATGAAAATAATACATACCTTTACCTATTCTCTTGCCTATATCATAAACTATGCTGTGTTAGACTCAAAATGTGAAGTAAATGGTCAATAATTCTGTTAAATGTAGCCCATATGAAAGCAGTTTTGTAAAAGCTCAAGTGTTATATAGTTAATTCTTAGCCATTTTTGTCACCTTTAAGACTGTCTCTTCAAGAAGGATAGGCGAATATTAGAGGTCATATATGAGCCAAATGATTTGACCAAAGGTAGAATCCACTAAGGGTGGGACAGGTGGAGGTGGGCAATGGTGAGTTAGGTGGGGTGTTATTATTGCTGTTCAGTCGCTTGGTTGTTGGACTGAAGCATGCCAGGCTTCCCTGCCCTTCACCATCTCCTGGCATTTGCTCAAGCTCATGCCCGTCGAGTCAGTGATACCATCCAACCATCTCATCCTCTGTCGTTCCCTTCTCCTCCTGCCTGCAATCTTTCCCAGCATCAGGGTCTTTTCTAATGAGTCAGTGTTTGCCAAAGTATTAGAGCTTCAGCTTCAGCATCAGTTGTTTCAATAAATATTCGGGGTTGATTTCCTTTAGGATAGACTGGTTTGATCTTCTTGCTATCCAAGAAGACTCTCAAGAGTCTTCTCCAACACCACAGCACAAAAGCATCAGTTCTTCAGTGCTTAGCCATCTTTATGATCCAACCAACTCTCACATCCATACATGACTACTGGAAAAACCACAGCTTTGACTATATAAACCTTTGTCTGCCAAGTAATGTCTCTGCTTTTTAATCTGCTGTCTAGATTTGTCATAGCTTTTCTTCCAAGGAGCAAGCTTTTTTTAATTTCATGGCTGAAGTCATTGTCTGCAGTAATTTTGGAGCCCAAGAAAATAAAGTCTGTCACTGTTTCCATTGTTCCCCCATCTATTTGCCATGAAGTGATGGGACTGGATGCCAAGATCTTAGAAAATTAGAGATACCAAGGGAATGTTTCATGCAAAGATGGGCACAATAAAGGACAAAAACGGTATGGGTAGGGTGTAGTGATAGCTAAGAACATGCGACTTTGTGGTCTCATCAAGTGCCATTCTTCTTCTTAGCTATTAACTTCCATTCCTAATTTTTAAAAGTCTTTCTCCTGTTTATGACATATATGCTGCTGCTAAGTTGCATCAGTCGTGTCCCATTCTGTGCAATCCCATAGATGGCAGCCCACCAGGCTCCTCTGTCCCTGGGATTCTCCAGGCAAGAATACTGGAGTGGGTTGCCATTTCCTTCTCCATATGTTTAGTAAAACACTGTTGATATATTAGAAAATGAGGAGTTTGAGCTTTATAGTGTGGGAGGCTTTTCAGATTTCCAGATTAGGAATATTAACTGAGTAGACTTACTCTATTTTAGGGAAATGACTTGGTAACATGAATTGGCATGGGGAGATTAGAAATAAGAGAACTCAGAAAGCTATATGAGAAATGAAAGCAGTTATGGGACTTGGAAAGGGACAGAATATTGAAGAGGTATAAGTTGAACATTGTTTGGTGATTGCTGACTGATGACTACCTACATTGGGGACCTTGTAACCTTGTAAAAAGGATAGGAATTAGAGGTATTTCTGGGGTTTCTATCATAAAAGTTTGATTCATTAACTGTGAAAAGTGAAAGTTCCTCAGTCATGTCCGACTCTTTGTGACCCCTTGGACTATACAGCCCATGTGAATCTCTAGGCGGGAATTCTGGAGTGAGTAGTCTTTCCCTTCTTCAGGGGACCTTCCCAACCCAGGGATTGATACCAGGTCTCCTGCATTGCAGGCGGATTCTTACTATCTGAGTCACAAAGGAAGCCCAAGAATACTGGAGTAGGTAGCCTATCCCTTCTCCAGTGGATCTTTACAGCCCAGGAATGGAACCAGGGTCTCCTTCATTGCAGGCGAATTCTTTACCAACTGAGCTATCAGGGAACCCCATTAACTATGATGTAGAGCAATTATAAAAGTAGGATTGAGAATGGATAAAATGGATTGAGTCTCAAATGTACTCATTGTGTGTTGACTGTGTGATATCCACTTAGAAATATCCCCACAGACAACTGGTAGTAAGCTATTTCCAACATTATCTGTTATTCACATATGAGAAGTGAGATCTAAGGAACATGTAGATATGAGCTGACATCATTAAATTGATAAAATCTCCAAAGGAGCTATCCATATAGGAAGAAGACTGCTGAGAACTGAAATGTGGGAGAACAACAGAAAATTAGGCATTAAAAGGGGATCCAGTAAAGGAAATTGAATAGAACACTAAGAAAAGCAGGAACTCAGCATAGTGAAGTATCCAACAAGACCAAAGATAGGTACTTAAATGATGAAATTTAAAACAAATGTTCATAGTGATTTTTTTAAGAAACTCATTTCAGAGTAGTATCTTTTTTGTTTTTAAAACTGCAAAAGTTTTAAAAGATAGAAAGTGACAAATAAGTGCCCCTTTACCCACTGTGTTCTTCCCTGAATTATTAAATTTTTAATTTCTCCTGTATCTTGCTAATCATTTTTCTTGCATATACTGAAAGATGCCATGATCTTTGTTTTCTGAATGTTGAGTTTTAAGCCAACTTTTTCACTCTCCTCTTTCTCTTTCATCAAGAGGCTCTTAGTTCTTTGCTTTCTGACATAAGGGTGGTGTCATGTGCATATCTGAAGTTATTGATATTTCTCCCGGCAATCTTGATTCCAGCTTGTGCTTCATCCAGCACATAATGGTGTTTCACATTGTGTACTCTACATAGAAGTTAAATAAGCAGGGTGACAATATACAGCCTTGACGTACTCCTTTCCCAATTTGGAACCAGTTGTTCCATGTCCAGATCTAACTGTTGCTTCTTGACCTGCATACAGACTTCTCAGGAGGCAGGTCAGGTGGTCTGGTATTCCCTTCTCTTTCAGAATTTTCCAGTTTCTTGTGATCCTCACAGTCAAAGGCTTTGGCATAGTCAGTGAAGAAGAAGTAGATGTTTTTCTGGAACTCTCTTGCTTCTTCTATGATCCAGCAGATGTTGGCAATTGATCTCTGGTTCCTCTGCCTTTTCTAAATCCAGCTTGAACGTATGGAAGGTCACAGTTTACGTACTGATGAAGCCTAGCTTGGAGGATTTTCAGCATTACTTTGCTAGCGTGTGAGATGAGTGCCATTGTGTGGTAGTATCAACATTCTTTGGCATTGCCTTTCTTTGGGATTGGAATGAAAACTGATGTTTTTCCAGTCCTGTGGCCACTGCTGACTTTTCCAAATTTGCTGGCATATTGAGTGTGTCGCTTTCACACCCTCATCTTTTAGGATTTGAAATAGCTCAGCTGGCATTCCATCACTTCCACAGGCTTTGTTTGTAGTGATGCTTCCTAAGCCCCACTTGACTTCACATCCCAGGATGTCTGGCTCTAGGTGAGTGATACCATCATGGTTTTCTGGTTCAGGTCATGATCTTTTTTGTGTAGCTCTTCTGTGTATTCTTGCCGCCGCCTCTTAATATCTTCTGCTTCTGTTAGGTCCATGCCATTTCTTTCCTTTATTATGCCCATCTTTGCATGACCTGTTCCCTTGGTATCTCATATTTTCTTGAAGAGATCTCTAGTCTTTTCAATTCTATTGCTTTCCTCTATTTCTTTGCATTCTTTTTCCCTTAGTTTATATTTAAACAGAAGTTGACAGTCTGTTATCCAGCATGACTGAATGATGGGTAGTAGTCACATGTACAACACATTCTTTACTCCAGAAAGCATATCAGAATGCACTTAACTAAAAGAGAAAGGAATATAGCTTACAGTTTAAGATAATATTAAATATTCCTTGAATTAAAAATAAATTTAAAATTGCATATTTCAGTATTTAATTATTAATAATAAATTACTATGATACCTTAATTGAGAAACTACTTTAAAAACATATGTTTCTTTACATGTATATAATAAAATACATACATTTTTTACCCTTACAGTAGACCTATATTTGGAGTAAAAAAGGCCCTGGTATCCTGAAGGCCAATAAACAAGCATTTGTCTGTCCAATGTCAGATGTTAATTAGGGTTGGAGCAGAAACTGAGTCCCAAGTTTCTTGTTTTATGGGTATGTTTTATCGCATATCCCTGCATAGACTGAAAGTGACTATCAGCAGCAAAAATATAGTGTACAAATTTTCATACACAGACACACTCAGATACTTAGTTCAAGTATATGCATGTATTATCTGTGAGTCACTCTTTAAATATCTGAAAACTGTTCTACCAGCAACAGATATCTGAAGCTTCACTTCCACCTCTGTCTTAGAAAATCCTTAAGTTAAGTCGCTCGCTCAGTCGTGTCTGACTGTTTGCAACCCTGTGGACTGTAGCCCACCAGGCTCCTCTATCCATGGGATTCTCCAAGCAAGAATACTGGAGTGGGTTGCCATTTCCTTCTCCAGGGGATCTTCCTGACCCAGGGATCGAACCCAAGTCTCCCGCATTGCAGGGAGATGCTTTAACCTCTGAGCCACCATGGAAACCCTAGAAAAAACCTTAGTTAAAATTAATAGGTTTCATTTGTATGAAGTGTTTGCACTTATTCAGTATACTAGCACAATTTCTGTTTCTTTAAGGAAAAAAAATCTGGCTTCTCATTGAATGCTTCTGTCAGCACAACTGTAAATTTTGGCAGTAGTGATCTTACAAGCATTGAAGGTTTAGCTCTGTATTTTTTAGTCTATCAATTTCATATTGCTTTTTGTCACTTTTATAATGATCTCCAAAATGCCTTTATACATCCAATTCAAATTTTAAAGATACTAAAGTTCAGGAGAATTAAAAGCAACACAGAACTATTAGCAGTCCTGAACAAGAAAACACAAGCTATTGCTGAAGGAAACTTAAGGAATTTCCTAACCAAAATACTCAGATCATAGTGTTATGTCTTAAAAAAATCAGCTCAATGGAAATATAGCTGACATATTTGAACAAGGAAGGTTGTCACTGTAGTGAAAACATCACTGATCATTATGAAAAAGGAACATTTTGTTAGTAACAAGTTTTAAGAATTTGGCAATTTATGAAAATGTTGAAATTTGAGGAAGAACTCGTTCTACACCTTAGCTTTTTAATTTTGTGGCTATACACTATAAAAATTGATAATTCATGTAATATAAATATATTTTAATAAATAATTGACTAGACAAATGCAGAATTTGGTTTTTATATTTAATTTATAATTAGTAAAGTTAAAAGTTAAAGTTAAGTTGCTCAGTCATGTCCAACTTTTTGTGACCCCGTGGACTGTAGCCCACCAGGCTCCTCCATCCATGGGATTCTCCTGGCAAGAATACTGGAGTGGGTTGCCATTTCCTTCTCCAGGGGATCTTCCCAACCCAGGGATCGAACCCAGGTCTTCTGCATTGCAGGCAGACACTTTAACCTCTGAACCACCAAGGAAGCCTTACAATTAATAAGGAACTTTAAATTCCTTTTTCTATCTTACTAATTTCCGTCTTTAGACTATTTAAACATAGTTTAAGAGCCTTCTGAAATTTGAACTACCTCCCCAATTGACACTTTCAAAAAGTTTTAACTTCTGTTGTTGAAATTATGTGATTCAAATAGTTGTCAAATTTAAGAAATTTTGTGACACTGCAGACATTTGGTGGCTCCTATAGGCTTTGAAATAGCTCTGTTATATGGGTAGAGGAAAGTCTGCTCCATGGAGCTAGAAGCAAAGTCTCTGGGAACACTTAGGGAAATAATATTTTTAAAAGGGAAAGTAACTCAGTTGTGTCCAACTCTTTGCGACCCCATGGACTTTTCTCCAGGCCAGAATACTGGACTGGGTAGCCTTTCCCTTCTCCAGAGGATCTTCCCAACCCAGGATCAAACCCAGGTCTCCTCCATTGCAGGCGAATTCTTTACCAGCTGAGCCACAAGGGAAGCCCAATAGTTTCAAAGCTCATGCATTATTTTCTGAAAGAAAATTTTACTTACTATCTTGAAAAAAAAGTAATAAACTATTTTGAGAAAATGTTGGTATGTTTTGGGTAAATTGATTAAATAAACTTTTGGTTTATTTTTGGGTTTTTGACAACTCTCAACTCTTTCTCTGTAGTACATTAAAAACCCTGTACTTCTGGAAGCTAACACAGTAGAGCAATGATCCTGTACATCGCAAAATGCATGTAGAGTATCATCTTTTATAGTACAATGCAGTAAGTGATTAAGTCAGTGAAACCATGCAAAATTAGTTTCAACATGTTGTCTCCTAGGGTTTCCCTGGTGGTGGTGGTGGTTTAGTCGCTAAGTCGTGCCCGACTCTTTGCGACCCCATGGACTGTAGCCCACCAGGCTCCTCTGTCCATGGGATTTTCCAGGCAAGTATACTGCAGTGGATTGCCATTTCCTTCTCCAGGGGATCTTCCCAACCCAGGAATCGAACCCAGGTCTCCTGCATTGCAGGCATATTCTTTACTGACTGAGGTATGTTTCCTTGGTAGCTCAGTGATAAAGAATCCACCTGCTTTGCAGGAGATGCAGGTTTGATCCCTGGGTTGGAAAAATCCCCTGGAGGAGGGCATGCAACCCACTTCAGTATTCTTGCCTGGAGAATACTATGGACAGAGGAGCCTGGTGGGCTACAGTCCGTAGGATCACAAGAGTCGGATACAATTTAGCAACTAAACAGCAATAACAAATATTGTTTCCTATAACTGGGGTGTTTCTGTTACCATACAAACATCTCAATATAAGCATGTAGAAAATTTTCATCAAAATTCATCAAATTTGAAACTTACAAGCCATGTGATAGAATCAGAATTCACTCTGGGAACCCAAGGAACCTATCTCACAGATCAGATAAATTATACTTAAAAAGTTGTTATGACTTCTGATCAGGTGAGACAGGCATTTGTATTAAGACACTATACAAGGAGAAAATGGTTAACTGTATCTCCAATCAGATTTCCCAAGGATGGACCTGCCACACTGCAGACCTTGATTTACTATCTAGCTTTTGCTTGTATAGTGTGCTCCAGAGTAGCAACAAGGATTTACTCACTTAATGATAGTTAATTATTCTCCTAGGCAAGGTTGGGAAGACCAGCTAATGTGTAATATATTTTAGAAAGCTCAACAAAAGTGATTAGAGTTAAAATAGTTTGGGCAGTTATTAAGGGAAGCTTTACTTACCTGAAAACTGCATTCATCTGTAACATCTTATTTCCTCATAATAAGAGATGAATGAGGAGTTCTTTGTCATAAAATGTGGTTACAGAGGCCATTCAAAAGGACTTATTTTGTTGCTGTTTTTAAAGAGTATTTGTGAGTCAAGTTATATTATCAGCTAATTACAGTGAACATTTGTCCATATTCTAAAATAGAAATTAATTAGAGCTTATTAGGTGAAAGGACTATTGATTTTACTGTCTTTAAAAAACATGAAACTCTAAGCTTTTTTGGTTTAGGAACTATCTTGTAGTGGTCTTTATACTGTCAGCATCTAGATACCTTGTTTGACATATGATGAGTGTTCTATAACTCTTTCATAAAAAATAGCCTTCATATGTAGGTAAGATAGAAAATCTACTTTGACTTAGTTGTAAGACTATTTTGTTTCTAATATTGCTTTCTGTTACAGCTGTTTATTATAAAGGACTGTGTTTAGATTCTTAGAAGTGAGTTTCTTAGCAGTGGAGAGTTTCTTAGCCCCTGCATTTTCTCATTCAACAGATCTGGGATAAAGCAGAGGAATCCACTTTTATTAATAAGCATTATGGGTTATTTTACAGGTACTAGTTGAGCTGTACTGAGAGACACTGCACCAAAACCTGTACCCAGTTCATATCTGAGCTGCTACAGCCATTCTCTCTTCTTTCTCCAGTTTGTATCAAACATTACAGGAAACTGGGGTAAAAATAGTATATATTGATACTATTTTTACCCCAGTTTCCTGTAATGTTGTATTTTTTAAAATATAGATCCTGAACCACCAGCATCAGTGTTGGCTGGGTGATTTCATAAAGTATTGCCAGGAAAAATTGTTTATCAGCCATGTTCATAGTTGTTAGAACATAAAATCTAATTCTAGCAAGCATCTACCATCATGCCCAGCTCCCAGAGTAGCCACAAAATATCAGTTGAGTAAATAGATAAAAGAGAGGAAGGATGTTAGAAGAATTAAAAAATCTACTTGTTTCTCTGTTTCCCAACCTGCAGTTGTTTAGGGATTTTTTTTTTTAATACTGAATGAGTGGCATAAAATATTAGAAAAGATTTAAGAAATCAAAAAACATGGACATTTGTGTTCCTGTCACAGTAAGGGCAAATACTTTCATTGACAGCTAAGGTCACCTCTGTAATTACAGCATAGGCACTAACTTTCCTTTTAAACCAGAAGAGATTACAATTTTTATAAGAATAAATATGTATTATCAAGAAAAGTTATACTATTATTAAAAGTTTATTTTGTTAAGAATATAGGAAAATGTATAATGTGTACTTAGAAAAACTCCCTTAAATATTTTGAATGATGAATGGATAATTTTTAATTATCTGGAAATTATTTTTAATTCTCTGTGTCTTAATTATCTGGAAAAATGTCCTTTTAGTTTTTAAGTTCTTGATGGTTCCAGATGACTGAGATGTTATTATCTCTTTTTAGCATGATGACCTCTTCACTTAAGGCATCTATGTGTTTATGTATGTGTGTGTGTTTGTTCTTTTGGGCTTTGGTTCACTAGTAACTACTTTGGATATTGTCATCTTAGAGTTAAAAAGCTTTCAGTAATGACCTTTATATTATTTTGGAGGAAAGAGATTTGAAGTCAAACTTGTTGAACTATGTATGATTCTTCCCATGTGACGTCTCCAACTTTGTTTCCTCACTAGTAGAATGGGAATAATGCTTGCTGCATAGATCTATTATGGGTATTAAATGAGATAATTCACTGAGAACAATGCCTTGCACATTGAAAGTTCTCAGTAAACAATCAAACTATTTTTAGAAGACTAGGAAAAGATTTTATATGTATTGTGGTAGTTTTTTCAAGATCTGTTCCTTCATATTTTTATTTTTCTGTAGACTAAATCTATTTAGTCTGCTGTTCAAAGTCTACTGTTCAAAAGCTGGAATGAAAATAAAATCTACATAGACAATGCATATATTATCGTCTGTTGCTTTTACCTCTTATTGTAAACAAAAGTTCTCTAGGCTTTGAATAGGAATGCATCTTCACTGAAGTGCATCCATATGATAATTCTAAAATGTAAAAATGAACTGCTTTTTTAATATTGAATAAGCATAAAAGTCAAGTTATGTTGCCTAAAAAGGAATACTCATACATCTTTTCCCATCTTGTATAACACAAAAATAGCTAACTGCTTTTAGGGGACTTCCCTGGTAGTTCCGTGGTTAAGACTCCATGTTTCCAATTATAGGGACTAGGGGTTCCATCCCTGGTCAGAGAACTAAGATCCTACATGCCACATGGCACAGCCAAAATATATATATATATTTAGAGGATGACTAAGCATGAGACATGGAGAAGCCAATGGCAACCCACTCCAGTACTCTTGCCTGGAGAATCCCATGGATGGAGAAGCCTGGTAGGCTGCAGTCCATGGGGTCACTGAGAGTCAGACACAACTGAGCGACTTCACTTTCACTTTTCACTTTCATGCATTGGAGAAGGAAGTGGCAACCCACTCCAGTGTTCTTGCCTGGAGAATCCCAGGGACGGGGGAGCCTGGTGGGCTGCCATCTATGGGGTCACACAGAGTCAGACACAACTGAAGCGACATAGCAGCAGCAGCAGCAGCTACTATGTCCTTCTTTCTTTTACAGGCATATGTATATATTTATATAAGAATATTCATTTACTTACAATGAATGAAACAGTGAAACCTTATCTGAAGGATGTCTTAGTAATATAACATATCTTACATATTCATATCCTATCCTTACTGCATAGAAATAATTTGATGGTCCATTATTAACAAATTTTTTATTGGAAAGTGGGGATATTGATAGGACTATACCATAATGTTGCTTTAAAATTAAGATGAACTGTTAATGTTTCAGAAAGGATAATTTGGAGAGATTATACAGTCATTTATAAAAGAAATAAAAAAGCTCACCTCTGCTATTCCTGAGGGCCAATAGTAGTTTAATGTGTTTCTTCATCTTTTGAAGAGCATACATGTTTTTAAGACAATCTTTGTATGAGTTTCTCCTGGGAATTTTCACTTCAGTTCAGTTGCTTAGTCGTCTCCGACTCTTTGCGACCCCATGGACTGCAGCACACCAGGCCTTCCTGTCCATCACCAACTCCCAGAGTTTACTCAAACTCATGTCCATTGAGTCAGTGATGCCCTCCAACCATCTCATCCTCTGTCATCCCCTTCTCAGAATATTTTTTTTTCATATTTCAAGAGATTTGATTTTGTAGTTTACCTTAAAAGCCTTATATTTACTAATTATATCATTTCAAGTAAGTTATTTTCAGTAGAATATTAAGGTATGAATTTGCCCTTGTTTATCCCCAAGTTTTAATTTTCATTTGGATAAACTTCCTACTTGACATTTCTACCTTTACTTGGTTTTCTTCTTTGTTCTTCTTGTCATTTTGGTTGTCAAATAGAGAAAATAGTATGTAAATGTAAAACCAAACTATTTAGAGAAAAAAAGGCAAGTTGGACTATTTTTAAGTTATTTTGAAAAGATAAATAATTGTCTCAAAATTCATATTATATTAGGAAAATTTATTTGCAAAGCAAGGGTAGTAGGAGACATATCCAAATTGCCATGAATGTTGCAAAGAAAATATTCCTCTAAGAGTATTCTGGAAAATGTAGAAAACATTTTTCCACTAAATAGCTATGTATCATCCAATCTTTGAACAAAATTTGACTTTGGTTACTACTTAACATGCCCAGCTTTTGTCTATCTTAATATTAGATAGATAGATCTGTAGATAGACAGATATGTAACTATTTACATTTATATTTTTACATTCTTAACACTTTCTTAAAACAAGAAAGATATCTAGTAATCTTCACTTGAATTTCTTTTTTGTAAAATATATCACCAAGTTTTGCTTTTTAACCCTGTCTTAAGCTCCCTCTGTTAAGAGGAATATACTCTTAATACTGTGTGTAGTGACAACTAGTTCTTGGAGTGTATTGCTCTATGTTTATTATTTTCTTTCATATTACTTTATGTTCATTATTTTGTTTTTTGCTCTTTTCCCTTTATTTTTACTGATGTTTTGAAATTCATTTTTCAGTTCATTTTTATTTCCTTATGTGCCTTGTTAATCTGGAAATAATGTGCTTTTTTATTTTAATACTCAATAGCTGACATGTATTTCCCCACAGGTATTTACTCTATTCCCTCTCTTAGATGAAGGCTTTAGAATGTTTTAATTCCTCATTCCATTCCCCATCACCAAAAGAGGCCATTAGGGTGCTTTTACTTCCCTTTCCTTTCCTTTCAGTTCAGTTCAGTTCATTTCAGTTGCTCAGTCGTGTCCGACTCTTTGTGACCCCATGAAACTACAGCATGCCAGGCCTCCCTGTCCATCACCAACTTCCGGAGTTTACTCACTCATGTCCATTGAGTCAGTGATGCCATCCAACCATCTCATCCTCTGTCTCCCCATCTATTTGCCATGAAGAGATGGGACCAGATGCCATAATCTTAGTTTTCTGAATGTTTAGTTTTAAGCCAACTTTTTCACTCTCCTCTTTCCCTTTCATCAAAAGGCTCTTTAGTTCTTTACTTTCCTTCGCTCCCTTCCTTCCAACTCCGAATCCAACACTGTTTTGCTTCCAACTCCGTTTTGCTGAAATACTTCAATACTTTGAGTTCCAGATTTATTATTTTTTTCCCTTGTCTTTTGTCTCCTTTGTTTTAAGAACCCTTACTTTATAGTTACATTGCTTTATAGTTAACCCCTTTACTTTAAATTCCCAGTCAGACAATCATTATCCATTTAGTTTTAACATATATATATAGTAGGCTGTTGCACTTACCTTGAAATTTCTATTCTGATTCATATGTTGTTTGGTTCAAGTACCTTTTTGAATATTTTCATTAGATGCTTTAAAGGAGTGGTATTATCTTTCATGGTTGTATATCCACAATTCTTCATGCTAATCTGCTTGATGTATGCTAAACTTGTTTGGGCATAGACTTGTTTGTTGACAGTCTGTTTTTCTGTTCTCTGTATCCTCTAGTTTCAAGCATCACAGATACGAAAACCACAGTCTGATTCTTTTTCCTTGCTAAGTAACTTGTTCTTTCATTCTTAAAATTTGTAATATATTCTTTTATTCATTATAATGTAGTAACTTTACCAAAATATGTTTAACTATATCCTTTACTTTGATTAATCTACCTAGAACTTAGTGGGCTCTTTCATTCACAAACTCAGTTTCTTCAAACTAGGGAACTTTAAATTATTTCTTCATTCTTAACCTCCATCTGTATTTTTTTCTGGTTTAATTTTTCTTCTGAGTATTATATTCCTTATGTGATATTTCTCTTGGAGTTATTTTTCAAGTCTGTTTTTCCTAACTATTGCTCTCTCTGTGTGTTTGCTCTGTATCTTGAGATATTTCTTCCATTTAATCTTCTAATTCTAGGCTCAACAGGTACATACTTCATTTCAGTTCTTCTATTTCTGAAAAGAATTTATCATGTATAATCATTTTTAGGTTATTGTGAAATATTGGCTGTATTCCTCATGTTGTACAGTATATTCTTATAGCTTAATTTATACATTATAGTTTGTACCTTTTACTCCCTTACCCTTATATGCTCTTTCTCCCTTTCCTCTCCCTACCAATAACCACTAGTTTGTTCTCTTATTTTTAAATTTAAAAGTTAGGTTTCTAAATTCCAGGGTATGTTTTAAAGCCGAATATCTTTATGTATTGTGTGTATTAGTTGCTTAGTTATAGCCGACTCTTTGTGACCCCGTGGACTGTAGCTCGCCAGGCTCCTCTGTCCGTGAGGATTTGGAGTGGGTTGCTATTCCCTTCTCCAGGGGATCTTCCTGACCCAGGGATCTTTATCTATTACTTTGTTAATATTTCTTTCTTTCTCCTCTAGCAATTCCAGTCTACTATGACCTAATAACTTAGTGCTTCGCTGATCTCAGGGCTTGTTTGCTTTTTCTTTCTCTGCTTATTGGAGCCCCTTGTGTATATTATTATCTCCTTTTGCTTAATAATGGCTCTGTGCAACCTTTGAGTGAGTGGTGAGAGGCCTAACATTGTCTGCTCTATGATCTTTAAATATAGACTGGCAAACTTATTCACTATTTCTTGAGGCAACAGAAGGATTATTTGGGTTAAAAGTCCTCCTAAGGAATAGAGAGTAACTTGGACCATCTTTATGTTTGCTTAGAAGGTCTTCCACAAATATCAGCCAGAACTCCTAGGACTACATGCATTGGTCTATACTTATTTCAGCAAAGGCCAAGATTTCTCAAACTCTGAGAGTTTTGGTGAGACCCTCTGGCCTGTTGGCCACAGCTTCTCCAGACTCTGTCAGTCTCAGAAGGAAACAAAATTGGGTACTTGATCCTTCCTTTTGGAATCTCAGCATATCATATGGTCTTGCACATTTTCTGAGCTATCTCATCACCAGCGTGGTGCTTATCAGAGGGAGGATATCTTGAATTGGAAGATAAAAGGCACAAAGGACACCTTCTCAGGTGGCCACTTTCTTAGCAAGATAAGTGGAAATAATTTATGTAACTTTAAATTTCATCTTTTCTAGAAAACTGTAGAATGATAGTCTTAGATGTCCTCTGGTTGTGATATTTTGGTTTACAAGTAAAGAACCTGAGACAAGAAACTATATTCTGAATTTTAGTATGTTCAGATCAAATTTGTAACTTGGAAGCTTGATGGAAAGAATGGTCCGAGACAAATTATAACTATAAAAAGGAGAAATAGAAAGTTTGGCTAAAAGAAGAAAAAATTAGTGAAATTTGATACTGACAAAACTTACAAATGAACAATTTAAATAAAATGTAATAAGACAGTTGTCTCTTTCTGGGTACGTTTTTTATGACCATCACCAGGAACTTGATGTCTCCTTCCAGAAAATCTTTGGTCCTGTAACTCAGTTTCTCCTTTACTGAAAAGAAGGCAATAAGGCATTCATTGAATCAGTAGATTTACTTTTCTAAAATGTGACGTTTTATCTGGTTGTTTGTAAAGGCAGTAACTAAATCAGACAAGCTATCTTTCAGATGAAATCTTAATTTAGTTAGTTAACATTAATTGCTCAGTTGTATCCTGCTCTTTGCAACCCCGTGGACTGTATCCCACCAGGCTCTTCTGTCCCTGGAATTCTCCAGGCACGAATTACTGGAGTGAGGAGCCATTCCCTTCTCCTGGGAATCTTCGGGTCTCCTGCATTGCAGGTAAATTCTTTACCATCTGAGATACCATGGAAGCCCCTCTTCTCTCCATAGATCTTTACACTGCCCCTGACTTGTTGCTTTTGTGATGATCTTCCCTTCTCCTTGGGCATCCTTCTTTTCCATTTTTCCCTGTTAAAATCTTACCTGTCCTTCAGGGTCAATTCTAAAACTCCATCATGTACAGTATGATGGATGAAACTGTGTATTAATATCAGATCGTGAATTATAAATTGTCAGAATATTGACTAAAAAACGTATCTCAAGAAACAACAGTAACAAAGATAATGCTAGTAAAATGTAGTGAGAAAAAAAAAAAAGTGGAGCCAGGAGTGATTNTTCCTATGTGAGAGGTACCCTACTAAAGCTTCCTACGCAATGTCACATGAGTTCTAAAACTTATATGTATTTTTACACATTTTTTTTCTGTAGGCAATCCTATAAGATATTCTTACTATTCTAATTTTACAGATGTTAAAACTGAGGCACGTAATAGGTAAAGACACTTGTTGACAGTCACATTCAAATCCAGGCAGTCTAACCAGAGACTTAAATTTGTGTCACAATATAGGAGAAAATAGATATTCATCAAGTAATTTTATTTAATTCATTACAAATAAGTCTTAGTCTAAAAATTGCATGTCCACATAAACTTTTAGAATGTACCGTATAGCTAAATGGCTTGACCTATACCAATGTGGATTTCCACAGGACTGGAAAAGGTCAGTTTTCATTCCAGTCTCAAAGAAAGGCAATGCCAAAGAATGCTCAGACTACCGCACAATTGCTCTCATCTCACATGCTAGCAAAGTAATGCTCAAAATTCTCCAAGCCGGGCTTCAACAGTACGTGAGCTGTGAGCTTCCAGATGTTTAAGCTGGATTTAGAAAAGGCAGCAGAGCCAGAGATCAAATTGCCAACATCATTGGATCATAGAAAAAGCAAGAGAATTTGAGAAAAACATTTACTCCTGCTTTATTGATTACACCAAAGCCTTTGACTCTGTAGATCACAACTTTGGAAAATTCTTAACGAGATGGGAATACCAGACTACCTTACCTGCCCCCTGAGAAACCTGTATGCAGGACAAGAAGCAACAGTTAGAACCGGCCATGAAACAACAGTCTGGTTCCAAATCAGGAAAGGAATACATCCAGGCTATATACTGTCACCCTACTTATTTAACTTATATGCAGAGTACATCATGTGAAATGCCGGGCTGGATGAAGCACAAGCTGGAATCAAGATTATAGGGAGAAATATCAATAGCCTCAGATACACGGGTGACACCACCCTTATGGCAGAAAGCGAAGAAGAACTGAAGAGTCTCTTGATGAAAGGGAAAGAANTTATAGGGAGAAATATCAATAGCCTCAGATACACAGGTGACACCACCCTTATGGCAGAAAGCGAAGAAGAACTGAAGAGTCTCTTGATGAAAGGGAAAGAAGAGTGTGAAAAAGCTGGCTTAAAACTCAACATTCAAAATAATGAAGATCATGGTGCATTCCCATCACTTCATGACTAATAGATGGGGCAACAATGGAAACAGTGACAGACTGTTTTGGGGGGCTCCAAAATCACTGCAGATGGTGATTGCAGCCATGAAATTAAAAGACACTTACTCCTTGGAAGGAAAGTTATGACCAACCTAGACAGCATATTAAAAAGCAGAGACATTACTTTGCTGACAAAGGTCCATCTAGTCAAAGCTATGGTTTTTCCAGTAGTCATGTATGCATGTGAGAGTTGGACTGTAAAGAAGGCCGAATGCCAAAGAATTGATGCTTTTGAACTGTGGTGTTGGAGAAGACTCTTGAGAGTCCCTTGGACTGCAAGGAGATACAACCAGTCCATCCTAAAGGAGATCAGTCCTCGATGTTCATTGGAGGCACTGATGCTGAAGCTGAAACTCCAGTACTTTGGCCACCTGACGAGAACAACTGACTCCTTGGAAAAGACCCTAATGCTGGGAAAGATTGAAGGTTGGAGGAGAAGGGATGACAGAGAATGAGGTGGTTGGATGGCATCACCATGGACATGAGTTTGCACAAGCTCCAGGAGTTGGTGATGGACAGGGAAGCCTGTCGGACTGCAGTCCATGGGGTCTCAAAGAGTCAGACACAACTGCGTGACCAACCGAACAGATACCAATATAGAAGAATGTTGTCTAAGGAAATATAATGGGAAAATTGGTATTTCAAGGGATTATTCAGTAGCATAATATGAAGTGGGAGGTTAGAAATCTGTCACATTAACCTAATCAAAAATATTACGACTTTTCACTAATTGAGCAATAGGAAAGCAAAGGGGAATTTGAATGTTTGAAATATAGAAGGTGAACATATGTACCTGACATTTGGATGAATATGGAGTGCAAAAGAGAAGATACATAATTCAAATCCCCCAATTTTCTGTCTGTAGAACCCTACGAGATAAACACTTGTTGAAGAACTGGTAAAACATCAGATTTTGAAATTCCAAAATCTGTTTACCTTGGAGGAATGATTGAGATGCTATTTCCTGTTTACAGAATGAGATAGTTGATTAGGAATAATAGCTCAAAATCTTTTCTTGTTCTATATTTATCTAAATTAGAGTTATCTAAAACTTGAATTTTAAAATGCTGTGTTGTCCAAAATGCTTTTTTCATAATGCATTTAAAAGTAAGAAGGAGTATAAAACATATCTAACATATTGTGAAAGTCTGTGGAAAGGTCTTAACTAGTTTGAACTTTATTTTGCCTAAAGCATTTTAAATTGAAAAATCACTTAAAATTTTCATCAAAATTAATTATAAAATAATTTTTGTAATGTCAAATTAGGTGAATGTATTTATGAAATAATTTTGCAAAGCCTGCTCAAAATAGTTTCAACGTGTACAGCAAAACAGAGGAAGGAAATAGCACTTTACTGTTGATGCCTGTTGAGTATCTATGGAGGCCTGGCAGCAATCATTGACAATGAGAAAAGCCCTATGCTAATTAAGACTTTAAAATACTCCAAAACTCTCTGTGCTGTTTATGGTTGAGTAGTAAACAATCCTGTGCGTAGTGGCAGGAGTATGGATAATCCTGTCACACAAGCTAGTCTGTCAGCAGAGAGGTTTGACCTGAGACACCCTTGTCACACCCAGGACAGGGAATTAGCAGCAATTATTGACACAACAAATGAAAAACCCTACATCAATATAATTCCTAACCAACCCACTATACTAATAATTTCCAACTCCCCCAAAGAATTTGCCTTTAGTAAGTCTAAATCATCTCGTGCCTCCCAGGTTGGGAGGCTGTAAACAATCACATGTGGCCGGACGAACCTATACAGGTGAGCTAGGTAACCTTCAGAGGAGTCCATAAGCTGAAACACTCTTGTCACACCCAGGAATTTTTATTGCCTTGAAGCTGCACGTTAACTCCTTCTCCGAGAGAAATGGTTATGGGAGAGAGCCCCCCGTAAAGTCAGAGGTGTAGGTGAGAGCATAAAACAGACTCTGGTTTTGGGGTAGATGCTCGGGAACAGAGGGTTTCCTGAGGCTGGATCACGCCTTTGCGTATGCCGAAGCCTCCTTCCTCATGACCTTTGCCATGGGCGGAGTTCCTCACACTGGCTCCCAGCAAGTATCCTCAAAGTAAGAGATCTTCAGATCCTAACATTTGGAGGTTCTCTTAGAAATAGTACATCTTAATTCTCAGTCAAGCCCACAGTTGATGAACCTTACCCAGACATCTCTTTTGGTGTTTCATTCTTAATGTGAGTGAATGTCCAGTAGTGCGTTCCAAAAGTTGTCCAGTAATTTAAGAAAAGCCTCTAACATGAAGAACGTAAGTCTAAACAGAGGAAACTGACCAAAGGTAGCCAAGTAATTAAAATACAAAAGTAAAAAGAAAAGAAACATACATAAGATAGGGTAAGGCAAACTATCCTCAAAGCGTTAAGAGAAAATATGAAGTGAAGTAAAAGTCGCTCAGTCATATCTGACTCTTTGTGACCCCATGGACTATACAGTCCATGGAACTCTCCAGGCAAGAATACTGGAGTGGGTAGTCTTGCCCTTCTCCAGGGGATCTTCCCAACCCAGGGACTGAACCAAGGTTGTCCTGCATTGCAGGTGGATTCTTTACCAGCTGAGCTACACGGGAAACAAGAGAAACTATGGAGCCCATTAAAAAATATGGAGTCCATTAAATAAGAAAAGGCAGAGCTTTTAAACTTAAAATACTGTAACATAAATAAAATTTAATTATAAATAGGCTGAGAAAAAGCTTGCAGAGCTCCTAGAAAAGAGAACAAGAAGCAGAGAAATAAAAAACCAAATGGCAGAAAAAACATGATATTCACATCTTAACCCAGGAGGCCTATGATATTATAAATTGGATTTCCATAAAATAACAGAAAAATTAGAAAAAGAAATTATCAATGAAATAATATTAGTTTCTCCAAGCTAATGATATATGTCTTCACACTGAGAAAGCTCACTGAATATCCAGCACACTTAATGAAAAAGGCTCACACCACACAGAATCATCTCAAGATTTCAGCATACCAAGGATAGAGAAAACAATGTTAAGAGCTTCCCAAGGGCAGAGAATGGGAATAGTTCACATCCAAAGGAGTGTAAATGGCATTAGACAAGTACACTGTGAAACAATTTCTTCAAAGTTTTAAGGATAACAGTTTCATTATTTAGAATTTTATCCCCAGACAAATGAAGTGTGATGGTAGAATAGAATGAGTACTCTCTCCAACACCCTAAAAAATACCCTCCATGGACTGATTTCTAGGAAATTACTACAGAATGTGATTATGCTAGATGGTTAAGTAAATTATGAAGGAAGAAGACACAGACAGACAACTGAAAATAAAGGATCCCAGTCAGGAAAGGGATAAAGAAAAGTGCCAGCATGGGTGCTATTCAGCAAAACTGAAAGAAGGAACTCCCCCAGAAGACAAAGGAAAGTGATATATTTGAGCATACAGAAAAAGTATTCATATACATGTGGCAGGGATGTTGGAGGAGTTCATAATAATTATATTAAGTACCTAGAAACCAAGGTTGATGAAAAAGAGAGGAAATTATTAACTCCACTAGAAAAAAATAGGCATGGACCTAGTTCAGTTTTTGGCCTATAAGTGTTTATAAGTCATGATACATAAATATTGGCTAGTCAATTAACCCAAAATTATAATTTTGGCATCAGTGATGTGTAGAAATGCGAGATAAGTGTATAGAAGAGTTGCTGTCATATATATGATGGTGAGTCAACCAATACTGTTTAAAATTGATAAATGAGTAAATATCATAAGAATAAGAATATCATTTAGAAGTTCATAGATTAATCCCAAAGGAAAAAGCCAGAAGAATTGAGGACAGTTGCCTCTTGGGACATAGAGTAGAAAGGTATGTGGCAGAAGGGTACTTTTTTCACTATTAAGTCTTTTAATATTATTTTACTTCATAAGCTACATGCCTGTGTTACCTTGAAAAAAGTTAAATCAATTTAAAAAATGCAAAATCCTCCTTTTTGTGAAAGTAAGAGTTAATTGTGCTTCGTTTTGGCACTTTGTCGAACATAATACACATTTAAAGGCAACAAAAAAAGTCTTTAATTGAATACCTGTTTTATCTCAGTTTTCTAATTTCTTGACATTCAGTTGTTCGTAAGATTGCTTATAACCCATTTTATTTCTGTGAGTTTGGTAGTGATGTCCCCTCTTCTATTCCTGATTTAAGTTAACAGTACTTTAGTTGAATCATATTTATTTTGGTGCATTCTGTTTACATTATTTTTTCTTTAAAATATTTTCTGATTTTCATTGCAATGTCTTATTTGACTTATTGACTGTTTAAGAATGCATCATTTAATTTCCACATATTTGTGAATTTCCATGTGCATTTAAGAATGATAGATTAGTGTTGTTGGGTGGAATGTTCTGTAGATCTCTGTTAGGTCCAGTTGATTTTTAGTACCCTTTAACTCTTTTATTTCGTTACTTATTTTCTCCCTAGTCACTGCATGTTGAAGATGGAATAGCAAAGTCTCCAACTATTATTTTTCAATTTTTCTATTCTTTCCCTTCAATTTTGGAAATTTTTGCTTCAAGTATTTTGGGATTTTTTTTTTGGTTATGTCCATACATATTTACAATAGATAAGACTTTCTGATAGATTGACTCATGATTATAAAATGTCCTTTAGTAAAGAATTTTGTCTTAAGGTCTCTTTTGTCTGATATTAGTGTATCCATTCCAGCTCTCTTTGGTTACTGTTTGCAGGGCATATTTTTTTTCAACCTACTTTTGTCTTTGAATAGACAGTATTTCTCTTGTAGACATTATATAATAGGATCATGTATATTAACCCATTCTGCCAATTTCTGACCTTTGATGGCGTGTTTATACCATTTATATATAATGTAATTATTGATAAGGTAAGAATTGCGTCTACCATTTTGCTACTTGCTTTCTATGTCCTTTATGTCTCCACCTCTTTGTTATTTTCACTGCTTGTGTTTGATAGTTGTTTGTTTTTTTCTTTTTAATGTACCATTTCAATTTTCTTACTGCCTCTTTTACTATATTTTTGAGGTACTTTCTTAATGGTTGCCCTGGTGATTGTAATTACCATCTTAACCTAAAACAATCTAGTCTAGATTAATACCAACTTAAAGCAGTGGCACCCGACTCCAGCACTCTTGCCTGGAAAATCTCATGGATGGAGGAGCCTGGTAGGCTGCAGTTCATGGGGTTGTGAAGAGTCAGACACGATAAGCAACTTCCCTTTCACTTTTCACTTTCATGCATTGGAGAAGGCAATGGCAACCCACTCCAGTGTTCTTGCCTGGAGAATCCCAGGGACGGGGGCTGCTGTCTGTGGGGTTGCACAGAGTCGGACACGACTGAAGTGACTTAGCAGCAGCAGCAGCAATTTCATTGCAAAAATTTTGCTTCACTGTGGTTTCATTCCTTTCTTTAATTTTTACTACTATTGTCATATAAATTACATTTTTATATATTTTCAGCCCATACAAAAAGCCTTAAAATTTTGCAACTGCCTTTTAAATCATATAGAAAAAAAATTACAATGAAAAATATACTATCTTTTATACTTACCTATGTAGTTACCTTTACTCTTTGTAATGTAGGTTACAGTTATTGTCTAGTATTAGTCCCAAGGATTCTATTCTTTTATTTCCTGGGCAGAACTGCTAGCAACGTATTCCCTCAGTTTTTGTTTTTCTGGAAATGTCTTAATTTCTCCTTAATTTTTAAGAACAGTTTTGCTGAATGTAAGATTCTTTTTTGATAGTTTTTTTTCTTTCAGCACTTTGCATATGTCATCCCAATGCCATTTGGCCTCCATGACTTCTGATGAGAAATCAGCCTTTAATCCTAATGAGGATTCCCTGTACACAATGAGTCTATTTCCTGTTGCTGTTTTCAAGATTATCTCTTGTCTTTGTTTATAATTTGTTTTTGACATTTTGACTATAATCTGTTTGAGTGCAGATCCCTTTGCTTTTATCGTGCTTTTGTTGAGCATCTTGGATGTTAAGATTAATGTTGCTTTTTCAGTATCTTTGGGACGTTTTCAGTTTATTTCTTTGATATTCTTTCTTTTCCTTTATTCTCTCCTGGGATTCCCATTTTGCATGCAGTGGGATGCTGGATGATGTCCCACTGGTGTCGATGGCTCTGTTAATTTTTTAAAATTCTTTTTGTTTCTTGAATGATATAATCACAATTGACCTGTCTTTAGTTCATTGACTTTAAGTTAACTGATACCTTCTTCTGCCAGTTCATATATGCTATTCAGAATAGTGAGGTTTTTCACTTCAGTATACTTTTCAATGCCCGAATTTTTTTTTAAATTTCTCTCTTTATCTTAACTCAATAGTTGGTAAAATATTATTCATATACTTTCATTTAATTCTTTTTTTAGTTCTTTGAACCTATTTGTTATAGGTGATTTAAAATCAAAAAAGGGTTTGTTGTCATAGCTGTCTCTTGTTGTTTTGTGACTTGTTTTATAAGTGATTTTTCTGTGAAGTTTGTGTTATTTGTTATTTGTGACCACTAAAGTCTCTGTTCTGTTACTTTAGTAGCCATCTAATGACTGATAGGGTTTTGAACTGATAAATCTCTTAGCCTTTTGCCCAGGAGGCTCTGTATATATGTTGGAATATGTTCTCAATGCTCCATGAGCAGTTTACAACTCAGCCTTAGACTTAGCCTTCACTTTCTGCTCACACAGAGCCTCAAAGTCAGCCAGCGGTGAAAGCATAAAACCTCTCAAGTCTGTCATGATCATGCACAAGCCCTGCACCTGTTCATGGCCCTCTAGGGTCTCAAAAATATATTGGACCTTTTTGTAGTCTTCCGTGAACATTCCATTCTCCAGTTTTCCATTTAATTTTTTTGATCAGCCTCTTGTTAGCCCCAGCTATCAAAGCTACCGTCAGTTAGCTTTATTGTTAAACACTTGCTGCCTACTGTCCTCAACCAGTGCCTTCAGAATAGGACTGTTTTCACAGAGATAGGGCTGAGTCATATGAAGTGAAGTGCCCTGAAAATGGAGCCATTTAATGACCTGCAAGATTAGTCAAATAGTGACAGTCCTCTGGAGATGGACGTTTTGGGGAACTCTAAATCTGTACTAATCCCGTAAATGGCTGATAGGCTGCAAGTTTATATAGCTACCAGAGTTAGTGGCTCTTCGTTTTCAAGGCTGCTTTAGCTGGACTTGAGAGAGGAAGGGAATTATGGAAAATTAAAATGTCATAAGATTTGCTCTTCTTACCAAGATTCAGCTAGTTATTTTGAATAAACAGTCTGGATTGTCGTTAAGCCTTCAGCTAATTTCCCGAGTTTTGAAAACAGTGATTTTGACATTTTTTTTCCAGTATTACCATGCTTTTAGGCAGAAGCTATTTTTGGAGGTCTTTATTCCACCATTCCAAATATTGTGCTGTGTCTTTTAAAGATAATTCAAATGGTAGCAATAAAACAAAGGAGTATTGTAAATAAGATTTCTACCCTACACATCTTCTTCCCTAGTCCCAACCAGAAGGAAATGGCAACCCACTCCAGTGTTCTTGCCTGGAGAATCCCAGGGACCGGGGAGCCTGGTAGGCTGCCGTCTCTGGGATCGCACAGAGTTGGACACGACTAAAGTAACTTAGCAGCAGCAGCAGCAGCAGCAGTTACTGTGTTCTTCATAAATATATGCCTAGAAAAGCATGTATGTATTAGAGATAAGATCTATTTCCTTTATACATGTGGAAATATGCTGTATATTCTATTCCATTTTCTTTGCACTTAGTAATTTACCTTAGATATTGGTCTATATTGATCCATATTGATGAAGCTATCTCAGTCTGTTCTTGCAGCTGTTATAGTTCTTTGGTATTCCTTGATGGATAGTCCATTGTTTACACATTTTCTAGTATCAGATATTTGTTGTCTACTATTCTGTTATTTCAAACAAGAATAAAATTAACATTATTGCATTTACATATTGACCATGTGGACAGGGAGACCTGGCATACTGCAGTTCATGGGGTCGCAAAGAGTCGGACACGACTAAGCAACTGAACTGAACTGAACTGATATTACTGCAGGATAAATATTATACAGAGTCAAGTAAATCAGAAAGAGAAAAATAAATAGTGTATATTAACACATATATATGAAATTTAGAAAGACGGTAACAACGATTCTACATGCAGGGCAGCAAAGAAAACAGATGTAAAAAGCTTTTTGGACTCAGTGGGAGAAGGTGAGGTAGGATGAACTCAGAGAATAGCACTGAAACATATATGTAAAATAGATGGCCAGTGCAAGTTCGATGCATGAAGCAGGGTACCAAAAGTCAGGTGCTCTGGGACAACCCAGAGGGATAGCGTGGGGAGGGAAGAGGGAGGGAAGTTCAGAATGGGGGATATACCTGTGGCCAATTCATGTGGATGTATGGCAGAAAACATCACAATATTGTAAAGTAATTATCCTCCAATTAAAATAAATAATTTTTAAACAATAAAAACATTTTACCTATGTAATGTAAGATGTATTTATTTTTAAATTTTGATGGATGTTGTTAAATTGCTACTCCAGTGATGTTTCATCAGTCTGTATTTCTGCCCACAGTAAAAAAGAATGCTTTTTCTTTTCTGTTACCACATTGTATTACAAAATATATTTTGCCAAATTCAAAGATGGAAAAATACCTTTATTGTTTTAATACCTTTTTACATATTTGTAAATCTTCCTTCACACCACACACCACCGTAAGAGTGCCTGTTATCATAACCTTCACTCATGTTTTTAGGAAGATTTTGATTTTGCAATAGATCTTTGTGAGTTAGGGTGATTAGATTTTTAGTCTGTTTTATTTATTACAAATATCCTTATCTCTAGTTGATTATTTGTCATTTGGCAAAATTACAGTATTTTTTCCTTAATTTTTTAAAAACAGTCAAATTTTCCGGTATTCTTCCTATGGTTTTATGTCTTTTTAGAAAGGTCTTTGCTTCTCTCAGTTTATGAAAATTCAAGCATAATTTCTTCCAAGAACTTACTGTTCCATGTATTTGTTTATTTGGCTGGTTTATTGTTTATGAGTGCTAACAAGTTGTCTCTGCACCATTCCCCTTCTGATTTAAAATGCCACTCTTGTTGGGCATTAAATTCTTTTATATATAAAGAATATTTCTGGACTCGTTCTTTGATTCATTCATTGATGTCTTTGCCAATTTATCCCTTCTCTAGTGCCAGAATTTTGATGTCTATTTTTCCATAAGACCTTTAGAATCAGTGTGTCTAGTTCTATTTCCTTCTTGGAGGAAAAGAATACTGTTGTTACTTTTGTTGAGATTACATTAAAAAAAACAGTGATCTTGGCAGGTTTCAATCAGGATCATAAGGAAAACTTGCTGAAACATAGTTTGTTGGGCTCTACCTTTAAAGAGTTTCTGATTCACCACGTCTGGGTTGAGGCTTGGGAATTTGCATTTTTAATAAATTTCAAGGGTGACATTGATGCTGCTGGTCTGAAGCACTGTACTTTGAGAAACACTGTAGTAAATATATTTATGCATTCACTTTTGGATACTTATTACACATCCAGTGTTAATATCATTCTAACAACAAGATAGGTTGTTTCATTTTTCTCCTGTTTTCCCAGTAGAGTTTCATAGTTTTTTTTTATTGATCCTACTTAAGTTATAAGTTTATTCCTATGCATCTTATTTTTTGTTGCTTTTTTAATAATGGGTAGTTTATAGTTTCACTTACTATCAGAGTCATTACTCCTTCGGCAATTTGTGAATTATTGCTTATTTATGGTTAACAATTCCTCCTTGTTCAACTTCTTGCAGTGAAACTGGGGATAGTTTTAAGTTACCATCTGAGAAATTGAAGGGAACCAAAAGAGAGGCAGGTGAGCTATGATAAGTAAATGATACCAAAGATTTCCCCACTCGTGGCCTAAAATATCTTGCCCTCATGTGTTTCTTCTACTGCTGGAAAAAATTTAGACTATTCTAAAATACAGTAAAACCTCTGAAAAGTATAGTCCTTACATGACAATTATGATGAATTACTAATGTTTTTCAATCAAATAGCTTGAGTTTTGATTGTATATTTTGAAGCCAAAGGGCATTCCCAGAAGTCTTTGTGAATTCCAAGGGCAAAGGATGAAGGAATGTCAACTAACAAAAAAATACTTCTACTGAAGGTAAAAGAACCTTCCAGGACTGTAGCAATATGCTGCTGAATATTATTGCCTAGACTAAGGATATCTGAAGATTATTTTTTAGATCTGCAAGATAGATTTATTAAATTCAGTCTAAATATTCCTGGCAGATAGTGTAATCCAATTTAGTATTTCCTAGTCACCCTAGCACCTCTTTCCTTCTTTTTCTATCGGTAAAAGAAATGAAAAGAAATGGAAAAGACATATCTCCACCCCATTCTTCAATTAGTAGGATCATATCATACTATAGTTGAGGATTTTCTTTCTTCCTATGGTGGGCAGAATAATAGCTCCCCAAAGATATCCATGTTGTAGTCTTCAGAAGCTGTGAACGTGTTAACCTTAAATGGCAAAGGGGAATTCAGGTTGCAGGTGAAGTTAAAGTTGCTAATCAGCTAACCCTTAAAATAGGGAGAGTATCCTGAATTATGCAGGTGATCCAGTATAATCACAAGAGTCTTTAAACATGAAAGGGAAAGGCAGGCGAGAAGGTGAGAATGATTTCATGTGAAAAGGAAGGACTCGGCCTGCCCTTGTGCACTTTGGAGGAGGGGAACCTCAAGCCAAGGAGTGGTCTGAGGCCTCTAGAAGGGGGAATCATCAGGGAAACTGATTCTTGCTACATGCTTCCAAAAGGAATGCAGCTCTACCAGCAGCTTGATTTTAGCCCCATGAGACCCATACAAGATTGCTAACCTACAGAATATAAGGTAATAAATTGTGTTGTTTTAAGGCAGAAGTTTGGGTTAATTTATTTTGGCAGCAAATAGGAAATTAATGCAGTTACTAAACAATTAGGACAGAGCCCTCACAAATATTGAAGATTTGCTTGATGGTTTAACAGGTGGGTAAAGTTATGCTTAATATGCTACATGCTTCCATTTTTTCCTCAAATTGTTAGAATTTGTCCAAAATTCTAAAAGGTTAACTTTTTTTTCCAATTAACATATTTTTTGGAAGTTTAATAACTCAGAGTTTATTTAGGTCAATACATTTTCTATCTGCAATTACTTACCTGGAAATTTGGACTATCTGCAAAATGACAGGGGACCATCTTGCAAAACTAGCCTGAAAAACAGCTGAGTCAAAATTAAGACTGAGCTTTGATGTTGGAGGCTCAGACACTTAGAACCTTTACTAGGACTGCTAAGTGACATTGGGTGAGTTGTTTAACCTCTCCATGGCTCTTTCTTATAATAGAATTTACATTACCAAGTTGTGTTGAGGATTACCTAAAATGACGTTATGTATAGCAGTTAGCCTGGTTCTGGCCCATAGACAGAAAATTATAAGATGAAGATAGATACTCAATTAAAAAAAAAAATCATTGTAGTGCCTTTCATCATAAAAGCAAAAATTCTAGGCAACTCAGGAGTTCCCAAAGGCATAAACACAGCAATTGATATTTGTAATTGCATTCTTGAGTTATCAGTGTACGATTTAAAGTTTGTTTTTTTTTTTTGAAAATATTTAAAATATGTGAGCATTGGTGCTTAAAGTGGCAAGCTTTTTGTACCTGGAAAATTAATTTATGTGGAATTTATATTAAGAGTGTCAAATGAATAAAATATTTTTAAGTGTTTTTTCATTATAATCCAAACCTTAGCTCTTTCACTTGTTATTCATCTATACAGCTATACGCCATTTTACTTACCCTTTCTGAGCCTAAGTTTCTTCTATAAAATTTAAGTAATAGAGTAGTTACTTGGCAATGTGGTTTGGCGGATTCAAGATATGCTGTATTTTAGTATGAAGCATCTTATATAGCATGTAAGTGAGTGCTCAGTAAGTGGTGGTTATTCTTGTGATGTTTTGTGCTCCTCTAAGACTGCATTGCCTAAAGTCAACACTGACCTAGTTGTGAAATCCTATGGATCCTACTCTTCCATTATTTTAGTTTCTACTGTATTTGGTGCTATTGAACTTCTTAAATTCTTTCTTTTCTCCTTCTCTAGAGTTCTTCTTACTCCTGTGGGTATTCTTCAAATTTGTTTGCTTGCTTTTCTTCCCTTGCCCCCTCCTTAAATATTGGTGTTTCCCAATTTCTTTCACTTAAGTCACTCAGTCATGTCCGACTCTGTGACCCCATGAACTGCAGCACACCACGCCTCCCTGTTCATCACCAATTCCCCAAGTTTACTCAAACCCATGCCCAGTTTCTTTAGGTCTTTATAATTTCCTTTTTCCTCTTACGCAGTCTCTGGGTATGAAGTGCTTCACAACACCAGCTGAAACTATTCCCCCAAGAACCAGTTGGAATATCCCAGAGACCTCTCCCAACAGAGTATATCTAAGAATTAAGTTATAATCATCTTCTGCATATTTTTTCTTTCTTCTCTCTGCCCATATGGACATTGCTCATTCTTTCAGTTAATTAAATATTCATTGAGTGTCTACTGTGTTTTAAGCCATGAAGATACAGTAGTGGAGTAAACAAATTACAAATCCTTACCCATCAGGGATCCTGTTTCTAGTAAGAGAAAAAACTAATAAAATCTGTTGTGTATCTGATACTGATAAATTGTGTAGAGAAAAGTAAAGCAGGGAAGAGAACTAAGGAAAGCCAAGATGAGGAAAGCGAAGAAGACAAGGGGGCAACAGAGGATGAGGCCATTGAATAGTCACCAACTCAGTAGATATGAGTTTGAGCACACTCCAGGAGACAGTGAAGAAGAGGCAAGCCTGGCATGCTGTAGTCCATGGGTGGCAAAGAGTTGGATGTGACTTGGCGACTAAACAGCAACAACAAGATAAGGATAAGTTGCAATTCTAAGTAGGATTTTGGGGGAGGCCAGTCACTGAAAAGGTGCCATTAGAGCAAAGAGGAGGTGAGGAAGCCAGCGATGTGGATATCTGGAGGAAGGTTATTTCAGAATGGGGAAATAGCAGCTGCATACTGTGAGACAAGGGTGTGTCTGGCATTTTGAGGAAACAATGAGGTAGCCATAGTGCCTGGCCTGTTGTTGAGGGAGAGAGCAGCAGAGAGAGAGGTGAGAGTTATAGGAAACATGATTGTGCTGGTCCTGTCTACAAATTTTCTTAAAAACTGAGAACTATGCTTCAGTATTTAGTCTATCATTCTCATTTCATTTCCTCTTCTTATCTCTAGTAACTCAGCAAATTTTATGGGTTACGGCACCTATATTACTCTCCTGTCTGTCCTCGTCATTCCCACTGCTTTTGCCCTAGTTCAGGCCTTTATGTTGATATGCTGCTAGCCTCACACTTCATGTTCAGTACTCATGCAAGAGATCGTTTTGAACAACCTCTATATTGTAGGCCCTGTACTAGGTATTGTCAATATAATGGTCATCAACCTAGACATGACCATTGTCCTTAACAAAATTCACAGTAATTGGAGAGAAAATCATGCAGGCAGTTAGTAAAATGACTATAATAAGTACTTTGAGATGGGAAGTACAAGCACTCTTACTTAGTGATGGTTGGGCAACTCTGATTTATGTGGATTAGCACAAGCTTTCAAAAGAAATTATCTTTCTTTTGAACGCTAAAGGATAACTGGGAGTTAGACCCTCAAGAAGAAAAGTGTTTCCAAGCAAAGGGACTGCTTTTGTGAATGCCCAGATAATAGAACTGAAGGTAGGTAGCATAATGTGACCAGCTAGAGAACAGAAAAGAGTAGCTCAGACTCAAACTGGAGAGGTAGAAGGGAGCCAGATCGTGTCTGGTATCTTAAGGTCCTTTTGAAGTGTTCAGTTACTCCAGTTGCTACCAGAATGATTATTTTGTGACTTGAATATAATAATTTATCTCCTAGAATTAATGACTTCCTATTGTTGTTGTTCAGTCGCTCAGTCATGTCAGACTCTTACCCCATGGACTGCAGCATACCAGGCTTCCCTGTCCTTCACCATCTCCCAGAGCTTGCTCAAACTCATGTCTATTGAGTCGGTGATGCCATCCAACCATCTCATTCTCTGTCATCCCTTTCTACTCCTGCCTTCGATCTTTCCCAGCATCAAGGTCTTTTCCAGTGAGTCAAGTTCATCACATCAGGTGGCCAAAGTATTGGGACTTCAGCTTCATCATCAGTCTTTCCAGTGAATATTCAGGACTGATCTCCTTTAGGATGGTCTGGTTGGATCTCCTTGCAGTCCAAGGGACTCTCAAAAGTCTTCTCCAACACCACAGTTCGAAAACAACACTTCTTTGACACTCTGCCTTCCTTATGGTCCAACTCTCACATCTGCACATGGCTAGTGGAAAAGCCATAATTTTGACTATGTGTACCTTTGTCATCAAAGTAATGTCTCTGCTTTTTAATATACTGTCTAGGTTTGTCTTCCTATTGACTTTAGGTTAAATTCAAGTTCTATAATATAGCACACATTCCCTTCTTTTTCATTTCTTTTGTATTGTAACACTGGTTTATAACAGAAGTGCCATGTGTACATTTTATTTCGACTTTTGTATACCCTACAGAGTACTCACTACCAAAAGTTTAATTTCTGTTCATCGCTATCTGGTTGTTCCCCTTTACCCATTTCAGACACCCCTACCACCGCCCACTCCTTGCCCTCTGCTAACCTCTGCTGTGTTCTCTGTATCTACATGTTTGCTTGGTTTGGTTTGTCCATTTATTTTATTTGTTTTTTAGATTCTCATGATGAAATTAATACAAATATTTGTCTTTCTCCATCTGACTTATTTCACTTAGCATAATTCCCTCAAAGTCCATTTATGTTGTCACAACTGGACAGATTTCATCCATTTTTATGGCTGAGTAGTATCCCATATTCTTATATATGTGTGTACATATAAATTAAAAAGAAATACATATTTTTTAACATCGTCTTTATGCATTCATTTGTTGATGAGCACTTAGGTTGTTTCATATCTTGGCTGTTGTAAATAATGCTGCAAAGAACATAGGAATGCATATATCTTTTCAAATTAGAGTTTTTGTATTATTTGGGTAAATATCCAGAAGTGGGATAGCTGGATCATATGGGTAGTTCAGTTCTTAATTTTTTGTGAAATTCTCATACTGTTTTCTATTGAGACTGCACCAATTTACATTCCCACCAACAGTGTATGCAAGTTCCTTTTTCAGCACACAAGGTTCAGTAATCTGTCTTTTGCCTCTTCAGTGTTGGTTCCTCAAGCCCCACTCTTATGTTTATATACCAGTAGTGTAGAACTCCTTGTAATTGCCCTCCAGGAGAGAGAAATTTTAAATCTCCAGGCCTTTGCAAATACTTGGAATATTCTTTGGCCCTTGCCAGCTTTTTAAATTCATTTTTGCTTTCAAAATTAATCTCAGATGTCATCTTCTCTGAGAATCTTTCCCTGAAAACTCAAAGCTAATCATTTCCTCTTCTGTGCTGCCACCCACTTCTGTGTGATCTTTTCGTTGCAATTATCTCAATCTATAACAGTTTGTTTATATGTTAAACATCTCCACTAGTGTGAACTCTGAAGGTCTGTGGGCTTTTTGTTTTTGTTTCTATCTGTGTATCCTAAGTACATGGCACTTAGCCATACTTAATAAACATTTAGCATATTTAACTAATATAAAGGAAAGCTCAGTTAATTTTGACCAAAAAACAATGAGAATTATTTATAGGAAAGAATTAACCTTCATTTGTAGCTCATTTAAATCAAAAGATTTTGATAACATTCAGCACATTTTAGCAAAGAAATCAGACATTTCTCAGAGAATGTCCCACCAAAGTCCAGTCTGATACATGAATCTAACTTGCACCCTTTTAAAGACTCTAAAGGCATTACATACTTAATTTAGCAATGTCTTCAGTTTTTACTTTCAAAACTTGCAGAGACTTCCCTATCATACTTGTGCACTTTTACCATTTTTATTAACTTTAGAATTCCTTTCTTTCAGTCACATGAAGTGATAGGCTCACAATGAAGTACTTAAATCATTTTATAAATTAATATTTGAATCAATATAGGTTCATTTTTATTTTCTTATAATAATGCTTTATATTTTCCATCTCTGGTTGCTGTTCTTTAAAAATCTAATGTTTAATCATAGACAATGAAATGATTTCACCAATGTAGGTATATAAGTATCCCCAAAACACAAAACTAGCCTTCCTGGCACTTCAGAGACCTTGAGTAGTCTCAAGCTTCACCTCATCCATGCTCATATTCCTTCCATAGAAGCCATTAAAACACCCACTTTAAAAACCTACTACAGATGCCTCAGAATCTCAGGATTATCTTACCACTATAGGCAGTTCTAAAAAGAAGAAACATAGATGACAAGTAAATATTTTTAAAAATTAAAACTTTAATATTGATCACTGACAATAAAGAAAGATAAATTTTTCAAACCTTTCTCACTGGCAGAGGTTTTTACTTTTTAATACTAGTAATACATGTGTATGGATGTGAGAGTTGGACTGTGAAGAAAGCTGAGCACCAAAGAATTGATGCTTTTGAACTGTGGTGTAGAGAAGACTCTTGAGAGTCCCTTGGACTACAAGGAGAAACAACCAGTCCATTCTAAAGGAGATCAGTCCTGGGTGTTCTTTGGAAGGACTGATGCTAAAGTTGAAACTCCAATACTTTGGCCACCTCATGCAAAGAGTTGACTCATTGGAAAAGACTCTGATGCTGGGAGGGATTAGGGGCAGGAGGAGAAGGGGATGACAGAGGATGAGATGGCTGGATGGCATCACCGACTGTATGGACATGAGTTTGAGTGAACTCCGGGAGTTGGTGATGGACAGGGAAGCCTGACGTGCTGCAGTTCATGGGGTCGCAAAGAGTCGGACACAACTGAGTGGCTGAACTGAACTGAACTGAATACACTTGAAAATTAGTGTACTGTGAGATGGATTCTCTCAGTTACTACTGATGAAAGTATAAATTGGCCTGCTTTTTGAAAGCAGTATATATTGAAAATTGCTTAATGTTCATACTTATGAATACCTAAAAATCTCATCCTGATGGAAATATTTTAGAAGTAATGGTGGTAGTTACATAACATTGTGAATGTATTAACTGACACTGAATTGTTCACTGTAAAATACTTAATTTTATATTATGTGAATTTTACCTCAAATTGTTTTAAAATATTCATCCTAAGGAAATAATGTAGAAATGTTAATGAATAAGGATATTCTATTCAGCATTATTTAATAGCAACAAATTATAAACAAAATCATTGCTTAATAGAAAGGGAACAATTATATATGATATACCTATATGCTAGTCAACTATGCAGCCATTGCAATAACATTTTAAACAATTTCTAATGAAATGGGGAAATGCTCAAGGCAATATGTCATATGAAGAAAATAGAATACAAAATTATACTTTTGGACAGTTTTTTAAAACAAGCATACATAGAAAAACATGGGAAATTTTTGAGTATTCCTTGAGTCATGACCAGCCTTGACAGCATATTAAAAAGCAAAGACATTACTTTGCCAACAGAGGTCCATCTAGTCAAAGCTGCGGTTTTTCCTGTACTCATGTATGGGTGTGAGAGTTGGACTATAAAGAAAGCTGAGCACTGAAGAAATGATACTTTTGAACTGTGGTGTTGGAGAAGACTCTTGAGAGTCCCTTGGTCTGCAAGGAGATCCAACCAGACCATCCTAAAGGAAATCAGTCCTGAATATTCACGGGAAGGACTGACGCTGAAGCTGAAACTCCGGTGCTTTGGCCACCTAATGCGAAGAACTGACTTCATTTGAAAAGACCCTGATGCTGGGAAGGATTAAAAGCTGGAGGAGAAGGGGACAACAGAGGATTAAGATGGTTGGATGGCATCACTGACTCAATGGACATGAGTTTGAGTAAACTCTGGGAGTTGATGATGGACAGGGAGGTCTGGCGTGCAGGGTTGCAAAGAGCTGGACACTGCTGAGAGACTGAACTGAGCTCCTTTAATACATGAAGCCCTTCCTTGTACCAGATTTGAAATGGCAGGCTTCCCATTCAAATCTCTTGCAGATGACTCTGTTAAGATCATCAGCCATGGGGGCTCAAATTTTGTCAGTAGTCCATTCATTATATCCAGAACCTTAACCATCATGGTACAAAGAACCAGAATAAAGAAAATGTTATTAACATACTACATTGGAAAATTATACTTGGCAGTTTATACTGTCTTTTACCTGTAAATAAGTTAAATAGCATTGAAGGGCTTACTTGGGGGAACATCAAGTTTATTAAGTATGTACCATTCATCCAATTGTATGCTAAATATATTTGCATTCATCATCTCCTGTAATCGACACAGAAACATTGCATAGTTAAAACTTTTTATACCCACTGTTACAGATGGGAAAAAGTCAAATGTTTTACTCTGGCTTATACAGAGCAAGTGTAAATTGAATACACTTGAATACTAAATTGAGTAAATTACTAAATTGAGTAGCAGTAAACTGAGGGTCAAACACTAGTACTCTACTTCTAAACTCATGTTTTTTCTACTTCACAACTAGGTTTTATTTTTTCGGACCATGATACACCTCACAGCCACAAACCCTCAAGTACAAATAGTCCTCAGTTTGCAAATAAATTCTGTTCTAAGTATGTTTCTGAATTAGAAGTATACATGTTAAACGCCTTTTCTCATAGAGCACTAAGCTCATTAAGGGTCAACTCTCAAGTGTTGTTTCTCAGGTCTGAATTGGTAAATACTGAATACTTAGAGTGCCCCTCCCATGACAACTGCTAATTTTTATTGAAATTTTCCATGTGCCAGGCACCATTCTAAATTCTTAGTAACCATTTTAATCATCTCAGCAACCCTAGTAAATACCAGTATAATTCACATTTTTATATAAGGAAGCCAAACACAAGGTCACATAGGTAATTACTGCCAAAGCCAAAATTTGAATCCAAATAATCTGAGCTTACGCTGGCCCTGGTATCCTCCTTAACACAGTGTTCCTGGTAGCTACTGAGAAACCCAAATTGACACAGATTTAAAATCTGTCTGTATTCTAAAAGTGTGCAATATACATTGGTTGTCAACTCTGTCTACACATTAGAAATACTCGCTACACATCAGAAATACTTGTGGGGTTTTCTCAACATAGAGAGGCCCAATCCAACTATGGACAAATGAATCATTATCTTCAAGGGTGAGTTATGGATGTCTGTGTTAGCTTCCACAAATGATTTAGGTGTGCAGTTGTCTCATGTATACACAAATCAGATAGAATTGTATTGGTATCAGGCTCTCATATCTGGCAGTTTTTTAATGTTTACAACAATGTTAAGCAGTGTAGTATTGCTTATTGATTGGTAGTGTGGCCTGTGGAGCTTTACTTCCTGACTATTAATTTTTTCAGTTTGAGCATGTTATGTAATGTGTGTTAACCTTAGTTTCTTGATGCATGAAACATGGTAAATGTTAAGTAGCATTCAGGATTGGTGTGAAGATCAAAAGAATAAATGCAAGTGAAGCAGTTCAGCACAGTACCTGAAAGATAAAGTTCCCAAAGTTTAAAGTAGATATATAAGTATACACTGATATTATAAATAATCAGAAAGTAATGTGGGTAGGATAGTCATATGTTACAGAGAACAACCAGAGCAATTTGAGGCCATGTAAGAGAGCTTCCTAGAAGTGAAGGCATTTTCAGAGGTCATGTAAAATATGGCAGGAACCTGTTAAGTGGGATCATTCCAAGACATTGGATCTATAGTGGGAAAAATCTTTGAGAAAAATAAGCAGAGGAGTTTAAAACTTTTGTTGAAAGTTATATTTAGAGATAGACTTGCATCTGAATTCCTTAATATTGGGTTTTGGATCTCCATCCACCTGAATTTGATTTGCTTTATATCTTGTTTCTTTAAGGATTACAAAGGAGTTATTACTCTCTCCTACCTCTTAGCTTACATGTTATTTTATTTGTATATATGCTTTTTTGGTGATTTGTACACACTGATATCTCCAACTCTTTGTTCTCCTGAAAACACCCAAGAGCACCCTGAAACCAGTCTCATATATAGTAGGGTTTCCAAATGTTACTGTATTGAATTGAAAGAGAAGACCCAATTATGTTCTTTGATGTTGATTTAATAGAGGAACTATGATGTATATATAATTACTAACAATATGGACATCTAAAATCAGGTTTATGTTGAGATATCTTATGAAGGAGTTAATAAATTATTTGTAGATTCAAGAGCTAGGTCTTATTAACAACCAGGAAATGCTTTTGGTAGGTGACCATTTGTTATTTCTTCCAAGATGCATTTTTTAGTCATTTAAACTTTACTGTCAAACCTTGTTGTTCTTCAGTTGCTAAGTCCTGACTCTTTGCGATCCTGGACTACAGCATGTCAGGCTTCCCTGTCTGTCCTTCACTATCTCCTAGAGTTTGCTCAAATTCATGTCCACTGAGTCAGTGATGAAGTCTAACCATCTGATCCTCTGCTATCCTCTTCTTTTGTCTTCAGTCTTTCCCAGCATCAGGGTCTTTTCCATTGAGTCACCTCTTCGTATCATGTGGCCAAAGTATTAGAGCTTCAGCTTCAGCATCAGTCCTTCCAATAACTATTTAGGGTTGACTTCCTTTAGTATTGTCTGTTTTGATATCCTTGCTATCCAAGCGACTCTCATGAGTCTTCTCCAGCACCACAGAATTGAAAGTCTCAATTCTTTAGTAATCAGCCTTCTTCCTTGTCCAATTCTCATATCCATACATGACTACTAGAAAAACCATAGTTTTGACTATGTGGACCTTTGTCAGCAAGGGGATGCCTCCGCTTTTTCATACTGTCTAGGTTTGTCATAGCTTTTCTTCCAAGGAGAAAGCATCTTTTAATTTCATGACTGCAGTCATAATTCACATTGATTTTGGAGCCCAAGAAAATAAAATATGGCACTGCTTCCAATTTTTTTCCCATCTGTTTGCCATTAAGTGATGAGGCTGGATGCCAAGATATTAGTTTTTTGAATATTGGGTTTTAAACCATCTTTTTCACTCTCCTCTTTCACCCTCAAGAGACTCTTTAGTTCCTTTTCACTTTCTGCCATAAGGATGGTGTTACCTGTGTATCTAGGGTTGTTGATATTTCACCTGGTAATCTTGATTCCAGCTTGTGATTCATCCAACCCAGCATTTCACATGATGTACTCTGCAGGTAAATTAAATAAGCAGAGTGACAGTATACAGCCTGGTTGTTCTCCTTGCCCAATTTGGAACCAGTCTGTTGTTCCAAGTCTGGTTCTAACTGTTGCTTCTTGACCTGCATTTAGTTTTCTCAGGAGGCAGTTGAGGGGGTCTGGTATTTCCATCTCTTTTTAGTGTCAAAGCTAATGACGTTCTTTATTCCCATAGTCTGTTTGGAGAATCTCTATCTTTGAAGCGAGAAAGAGAGTAAAGAAAGGAAAGCAAATAGATAAATAAATGAGCATAGAGGAGAATCTAAAATGTGTATTGTGTAATTTTGTCCCTTCTCAAGATATTACAGTGGCAGACTTAGAAGCAGAGAACCTGGAATGTCAGATTCTTAGTAAACCAAAAATCACCACACCTGCTCAGCAAACAAAAGTGTATGCTGAGCAGAAGCATATCATGCAAATGGTGCTTTGCAGGAGTGGGGCTGTACTTCTTTCCCGTTGCACTTTTTCCACTATATCAGTCATTTCACAGGCACATGAATTTAAATTCTGATAGATACCCTTGACACTTTACCCTTAGCCAATTTGAGGAGTGTGTCAGCTTTCTTCACCGTAATGAAGAATTTGTTATCGCTTAAGATCCAAAAACATTTATAGGGTAAAAGCCAGGCTTGTAAACCTGGTTATGTCTGCTATTTTTGTGCTATATTAAATGCATACACTCTGTTTCTTCCCAGGAGGAAACTGTAGTTTGAATTCTAATTAATAAATATTTAATTGAAAAGATGTGTTTGAGATTGATTGCATAGATGTTTTTCTGCAAAGTGCTGACACTTAGGAGAAGGTAGGCTTTGATTTCTTCCTTCTATTTTCCATATGTAATATATGATGTGCTTCCCAGTTGGATCATTGGTAAAGAATTCCCCTGCCAGTGCAGAAGAGACAGAAAACCTGGGTTCCATCCCTGGGTCCAGAAGATCCCCTTGAGGAGCATATAGAACCCACTCCAGTATTCTTTCCTGGAGAATCCAATGGACTGAGGAGTCTGGAGGGCTACAGTCCATAGCTTCACAAAAAGTCAGACACAGCTGAAGATACTTAGCATGCCCACATACTGATGTAATTCATTGAAATGAATTTTCCGGAAATGAATATGTTGGGAACTAGAAACAACTGTGTAGATGTTCTTGATCACTCTGCTAGTTCCCCTGTAGACTTTCCTGCAGTATTCCATCAAGCAGGGGATAATTGACGGCCCCAAGCTCCAAATTATGTGGGTTTTGTTTCTGTTTTTGGTAATTTACTTCTTTGGAATTGGAAATATATTTCTACCTTTGAAAAACATGTACTAATAGTAAACGTAGCTAGGTTCCTAGGACAGAGTTCCCAGAGATCACATCATCCTGACCATCTGTGAAAAGGAAAGGTTTCTCTCATTTTTGGATCATTGTTGACAACTATATCACTGGAAATAGATGAACCCATAGAAAAGAGGATTCCCGAGAGATTACACTTTACAACATGGCTGCATTAATGATGCTTTGAAAAAAGTGCTATGTTGCTAAAGCAGGACTTATATTAATATGTTCCTGTCAGTCAGTCAGTTCAGTAGCTCAGTTGTGTCCTCTTTGTGACTCCATGAACTGCAGCACACCAGATTTCCCCATCCATCACCAGCTCCTGGAGCTTGCTCAAACTCTTGTCCATTAAGTCGGTGATGCCATCCAACCATCTCATCCTCTGTCGTCCCCTTCTCCTCCTGGCTTCAATCTTCCCCAGCATCAAGGTCTTTTCTAATAAGTCAGTTCTTCACATCAGTTGGCCAAAGTATTGGAGCTTCAGCTTCAGCATCAGTCCTTCCGATCAATATTCAGGACTCATTTCCTTTCGGATGGACTGGTTGGATCTCCTCGCAGTCCAAGGAACTCTCAAAGTCTTCTCCAACACCGTAGTTCAAAAGCATCAATTCTTCGGTGCTCAGCTTTCTTTATAGTCCAACGTTCACATCCATACATGACTACTGGAAAAACCATACCCTTGACTAGACAGAACTTGTTAGCAAAGTAATGTTTCTGCTTTTTCATATGCTGTCTAGATTGGTCATAGCTTTCCTTCCAAGGAGTAAGCATCTTTTAATTTCATGGCTGCCGTCACCATCTGCAGTGATTTTGGAGCAAGTCTGCCACTGTTTCCATTGTTTCCCCATCTTTTTGCCATGAAGTGATGGGACCAGATGCCATGATCTTAGTTTTTTGAATGTTGGGTTTTAAGGCAGCTTTTTCACTCTCCTCTTTCACTTTCATCAAGAAGCTCTTTAGTTTCTATTTGCTTTCTGCCTTAAGTGTGGTGTCATCTGTCTATGTGAAGTTACTGATATATCTCCCAGCAGCCTTGATTCCAGTTTGTCCTTCATCCAGCCCAGCATTTCTCATGATGTACTCTGTATATAAGTTGAGTAAGCAGGGTGACAATATTACAGCTGGGACATATTCCTTTCCCAATTTGGAGCCAGTCCATTGTTCCATGTCCAGTTCTAACTGTTGTTTCTTGACCTGCATACAGATTTCTCAGGAGGCTGGTAAGGTGGTCTGGTATTCCAGTCTCTTAAAAGAGTTTTCCACAGTTTGTTGTGATCCACACAGTAAATATATGGCACTGGTACTCTGTTTTTCCTGTAAGTATACAGATATTCCCTCCCTCTTGAACTTCCCTTTTCCCCGCCCCACCCACCTAGTGGTCCCAGAGCAGCAGGCTGAGTTCTCTGTACTATACAGCTGCTTACCACTAGCTATCTGTTTTACATATGGCAGTGTAGGTATGTCAGAGCTTCTCTCAACACATCCTGTGCTTGCCTTCCCCTACCGTGTCCACAAGTCCATTCTCTGCATCTGTGTCTCTTGCTCTGCAAATAGTTTCTATACCAGAAATCTGTGCTATTTTTCTAAATTCCAAGCTCTCTTGATCACTTTGTAATATAACGGACATATAATTTTAAAATGTAATAAATCTTAACTTTGATGCTAACAACTAACAAAACCATGTGCAAAGGTGGAGCAGAGCACTAGACTAGGGCTTGGGTTCTACCACCAGAGTTTTCCAGTACAGGGCCAGAGCTTTGGCCTCCCAGTCTCTCTGTTTTCTCATCCTCTAAATGAGAATGATAACACCTATACCCTGAGCGTTTAATATTTAAATCACATTATACTAGGGAAAGTTTATGACATGAACTAGAAAGTGTGTTAATAAACTAGAAAGTCAGTTAAATATTCGTTTAATCCAGATCAGATTTTCACAGGTTGGGAAAAACATGTTTTGATTTCTGTTCATTTAAAACCTTTAATTCCTGTGACTGAATTGTTACAGGTTGTCCCATTCACAAGGAATGAGTCTAAGCATTCTGGATTCTGAACATCTGACTTTCGAAGATCTACTGAATGCCACATTTTGTGCTGTGCCCTCAGGGTTTCCTGTAGAGAAAAAGGTTTATTCCTTGAGTCTTCTGTTGCCTCTGCCTATAGACCACATTCTGCAAGCCTCCTAATCAGGAACCTAAACACATCTTATAGGAGCTGTGCTGTTAATAGGATTGATTTTCATGGTTTCCCCCTGCCAAAGTTGTTGTATTCTTAACATAATTAAACAACTGTGCTCTTGTGAGAGTATAACTGTACTCACTGTATTTCCTATTGTAAATATGCCTTTCCCTCAGGTGGACTAGACTAGTTATCTTCATGTTGACCTTGATTCTGAGTCAGCTTTTTCTTCAGACTGGAGCTTCTTTCAGCCTGTTTCATGTCCAAGCCAAAAAACTCTGTACCCAGAGAACTTGTTAATAAAATAGTAGTGTATTGTTTATTTAAAACCTTTTATAGATTGATGAGCTGTTAGAAGCACTTTACTCATATTACATGAGTTTTCAAGAAAAGAGAAAAACAATTAAAAAAATAATAATAATGGTAGGGGAGAGAAAAACTTTTTATTAACGTGCTCGGGTAAATTTTTCTTAAATCAACAAGTCCACATCCCCCTTTTCCACTTTACTTAGTCTTAGAAGGTATGACTTTTAGAAAATAGCTCTTTACCTTTTGAGCTGGGTGACATGCTGTAAAATTTAAATGAATTATAGTAGTTCAGATGTATTTCATTTAATGGAATTATTAACAGTGTAGTTCTTAATATATAGCCATACACAAACATTTTTTCCTGATTTTCACTTAGAAAATTTAGATACACACATATTTGAAATATCCTCATATTGGGAGATTGTTGTTCTTCAGTCACGGAGTCATGTTCAACTCTTTGCAACCCCATGGACTGTAGGAGGCCAAGCTCCTCTGTCCTACTTTGTCTATGTTGGGAAGTGGTGTTATGCTAGTAATACTTCCTACAAGTATTATATATACTTGTAGGTCTTATGTATCACAAATGAAAAGTTCTGGAAATTGCATAAAAACTGTTAATAATATTTTGAAGTTACTTGTGAAAAGAACATTTGAGAGAAAATAAGGCAACCTGGATCCTAGCCCTTTTATCACTGTTATAACCTTTGGCAAGTCAACCTTTTAGCTTGTTTTCTCTTCTTGAAACTGAATCAAGCTCTGAGAGATTGTTAAGTTTCTTCTGTAATTTCTTCTTTTTAAAATATATTTTATTGACATGTAGTTGATTTACAGTGTTGTGTTCTGGTGTACAGCAAGGTGATTTAGTTATACATACACATGTATTCCTTTCCATACTCTTTTTCCATTGTGGTTTATAATACTTCTCTTTGCTTTACAGTAGGACCTTGTTTTTATTCTATATATAATACTTTGCATCTGTTAATCTCAAACTCCCATCTTCCTTCCCCCTTGGCATTCAAAATTCTGTTCTCTAAGTTTATTTCTGTTTGATAGATAAGTTCATTTGTATCATATTTAGATTCCCCATATAAGTGATATCATATGGTACTTATCTCTTTCTCATTTATTTCATTTAGTAAGATAATCTCTAGGTCCATCCATGTTGCTCCCCAGCTATACATTTCTGTTATTCTTGTTATTGAAATTTGATTTGATACAAAATTAGGCATAGTATACATAAAATGATTGTTTTTACTCAGGAGTTATTAACAGCACAATATGTAGCATGCTGCTAAGTCACTTCAGTCGTGTCCGACTCTGTGCGACCCCATAGACGGCAGCCCACCCGGCTCCTCTGTCCCTGGGATTCTCCAAGCAAAAACACTGGAAAGGGTTGCCATTTCCTTCTCCAATGCATGAAAGTGAAAAGTGAAAGTGAAGTCACTCAGTCCTGTCCGACTCTTAGCAACCCTGTGAGGCTCCTCCGTCCATGGGATTCCCCAGGCAAGAGTACTGGAGTGGGGTGCCACTGCCTTCTCCGAATATGTAGCATAGCATAGTTTAAAGAAAAATGTCATTTCTTTACACACACACTTGCTTTCCACCTTTTTTCTCAGTTCTCTATAAAAACTCACAACTAGAGTCAGTTTCATAGCTGACTCTATTGCTCTTGGTTAAGATATATAATTTGTGTATAGTTGTCCCCCCCACCCCCAGTGGTATGTTTAGCTTTTGGAAGATCACCAAATAATAAATAAACTTTAATAAACCTACATTAGTGGGTAGTAGGTGACCAAAGATTCCCTTATATGGTCCACAGTGTTCAAGACTTAGCCATAAGCACTAATCCAAAGTGAGACACTGAGCAGAATGAAGATCCAGAAATAGTAATCCATCGGATTTGGCATCACATTGCTGACAGGAGCTCTGGCATTATGGTAATGGTATCACGACCTGGACCTGAGCTTTCCTGGTCAGCAACTATCACCTGACCCCAAGAAACATAAATACTACGGGACACGCAAAAGGGAGGTACAACCCTAAGATGCAAGCTGGACAGATGCTGAAAAGAGCCAAGAAAGGCTTTACAGCTGAGGAAGAATTCAAATCTGAGTAAGAGAAATTTTGCTTAGGTCAGGGCAATATTATTTTCTTAGAGAAAGTATTTGTGGATCCTCCACATGACTTTATCCATTATTTGATTTTTTTTTTTCTAGTAGTATAGGCCTTCAAGTTTGAGTAAGAATGTAGCCATTTACTAGGGCCCAGCCAGAATGATTATTTGCTGTGATGCTTCACATTCTTTTTTCTGCTGGTGGTTGGTCCTTGTTTGTGACATTTTAGGAGTATATAAGGATTATTTCCTGAAAGAGTTAAATCAGAAGCTGTTATTATTCCTTGAACTTATAATGTATGTTTCCTAGTGTCTTTGTACGAGGCTCCTATTGTGTTAGCATTTTGAATTGAGAAAGTTACAAGCTACCTTATTATTAGTAATACTAAGTATGTCAGCATACTTTCAGCTTCCAGGTAAAATTGGTTTGCCAAAATTTCACCAACATTTTGGACTAAATTGATTTTGTTGGAATGATCATTCTGGTGATTGGGAGCTACCTGACAGTTTTAATAGGTAGTGTCCATATGCTTTTGTATATGTCCAAATATGCTTTTGTATATGTCCATATATGCTGTGTCCATATGCTTTTGTAGCCCTTCACCGTTTTGTACACATAGGCCTTCCAAAGGGCAGCACCTGCATCTAAGTCGTGGGACTGCCTTTGGGCTGCTGAAAGCCACTGGGCAAAGACTTTAAGCAATGGCTGACAGGTTTCAGCTTCCTCAATCCTGGCTTAGACAATTCTGAAACATGTATCTTATACCATTTTCAGATTCCCCCATTAGATTAACTTTCCATTGGCCTCTGCAATAGCTAACTTAATAACACACCCTGTGTTAGCTGCCTGCCCTTCTTATCACCTTCCCCATTCCTCTACCAGTTATGCTGAACCTCTCAAAGAAACTTCCCACTCAGTCCTAGTCTCAGGGTCTGATTTCCTTGGAAACCCCACTAAGATAACTAATAAACCAAAGATGAGAATCCTTCCTATTTTGCTGTTATAGTTTATTTTATACTGTTATGATAAATTGTCTAGAATAAATGGGCAGTTATAAAGTTCATCTGTTAATTGTTTGGGACTACAGATATTTAGTATGATAGATCCTTTTCTATTTATTGTGACACAAAATTGTTAATTAAAATCACTAGCCATCAAATACTAGTAAAAATAGGCTAAGTTATGTAAATGAAAGGATTTAAATGGTCACCCTTTTATTAAAATTCTAAACATAGCTTTAAAATACTAGAATCAATAGCAAAGTCTTAATACTGAAAGTAACAAAAAATGCATTTTTAACAAAAAATTGAATATAGTTCTTACAAAAATTTTACTGAGACTCACAGTAAACTGAAACAAACCCCAGTACCCTTAAAACATTCAAATATAAATGTTTAGGGATACCTAAAATTGCTAAGAATTGAAAACAAAATAGTAAAGTAATAAAATCCTAAGAGACAAGAACTAGTATTCAGAGCATATAATATACCAAATAAATGAATAAAATACTTAACATCTACCTTGATACTAGAAGTAAAATGCAATTAAATGCTCAGAGTGAAATGTTAAGAGCAATCTAAAAATACTAAGAGTGTTAGAGATAAATCATTTAGCACATGAAAACATGAATTTAAAAAGCAATCTTTCAAAACCAGAAATGGACACAGAGCATTCAGAGGAGTCTCAAGAGTAAAGGTCTAGTTTGAAGAAGATGAGAATCAGGCAGTGCCCAGCAAGAGCCTGGTCATTGTTGATAATCCAAGTTGGGGAGCCCAGGCCAAAACCAGTTGCAAATTATTTGCAGACTATGTTTAAAAAGACACTGAGAAGGAAGAGAGTGAAATCATTTCAGGGACTATAGACTTACTGCTGAATTTCTCACCCTTTAAGTAACATTTTGTAAAAGCTGATGATATGTAATAAAAAAAGGAAAGATAACAGGAACTTTTTAACTGTGATGAAGAGCCAATGATAGCAGCATTTAAAACCTTTAATAATAGACAATCCACTGTATATCTCCCCAAATCTAATATGTTGTAGCATGCTTTTTTCCCAGCCATCAGCTTGCAAGATAAATTCAGTGTAGCACTTCATTTGCTTAGTTTGACCAGTTGAGAAACTACTGTGCATTTAATCTCAATGTTTTGATTTTTTTAAGTATGTATAGGTTTTATGATTTAAATAACCCCAAAGACAATGCATTATAGTGATGAGAAGCATAGGACCTTGGTCCAATCCTGAATCTCCCACTTTTAACTTGCTAATGTCAGTAAGCACATGTTACTTTACCTTGCCTTGATTTCCTGGATTGTTAAGTGGGCACCATAAGAACATGCTACTCCATAAGAGTTTTTGAGGATTAAATAGCTTAAATATAAAATTCTTTGAATATTGCTTACCATATATTTATTCCCACTACATTTTTTGTGTATAACAGTGAATTATGGATAAGATTGAAATTTACAATGTTGTTGAGATTCATAACTACTTTCATATAACGATTACTATGGGGAAAGTGTTAGTCGCTCAGTCATGTCCAGCTCTTTGCAACCACATGGACCATAGCCCACCAGGACCCTCCTTCCATGGAATTCTCCAGGCAATAATACTGGAGTTCATTGCCATTTCCTTCTCCAGGGGATCTTCCCAACCCAGGGATCGATCCCAGGTCTCCCACGTTGCAGGCAGGCTCTTTACCGTCTGAGCCACCAGGGAAGCCCAACTGTGGAGAAAATGCACTCTAATTCTCATTTCAAAAATGGATATTTAAAACATGACCCATTTGTGACAAAGGAGGACTGCAATTTTTGCTTATTTTTCCATGTGATATTTACTACGTTTCTACTAAGGTGAAGAGAAAGTAAATGGTATACTATCATGTGCTAATAATAAACACTTTATGTCATTTCACATAATCCACAGTCAGCAGTACCAGGTAGTTAGTAACCACTTTGTTTCAAAAGAAGTTGAAATTTCAGAAAGGTTCAGAGCTTCTTTAATATAGTATCTCTGACTCCAAGTTTAGAGCTTGTGCTATTCCGCCTGGTGTTACTAACAGAGGAGAGATTCAAACTATGCTGGTATGATGCAACCAAAGTAGATGCAAGAGTCTTAGAGGCCTTATGCTCTGCCAGGTTATTATCTCCTTAAGGATTAGAACATGGAGAACTCTTGGTGGGGGAGAGGTCCCTAGAGAAGGGGACATATGGAGAGGGTGGAGCAGTGGCCACTTCAACAGTTATGGAGGTCTTTTCATGTTTAGCTAGTACAGCCAGTGTTCATTCTAATCAAATATTAGATGTTTCAAAATAGGTACTTTTGATGCATCTAATAATAGGATAGGTATGTTAAGATTTGAGTACCATATTAATTTTTAATATTTTTAAGACATTTATAGAATCAGGCATAATTGAGAAGTCCACCTTTGAGATTTCTGCTAAACGTTCATTGTATGAATTGCAATTATATTGATTGATTGATCTCCACTTAACATACATTGCCTTTATTTATAGCCATCAATTGTTTTTTTAATTATGAACTTGCAATAGTTTAGAAGAAGCTTGCAATTTATGGTTCCTTGGCCAAAAAATATTCATTACATTGTTGTAAAGACTTTGTTGGTTTTTTATCCAAATATGAATTTGCTTTCCTAACCAATCTTCTTCTTGTTATATATTCTTTATTCATATCCCCAAAAAATAAAGTAGTGATGATTTTTACCTGATAATCATCAGGTATATACCTGTGTAGTATATCTTCAAATTCGTTAGAAACCTGATCTCTTAATTTTATAATCTGGGAGCAACAGAAATCACTGAGAATATTTATTATTCTTTTTTTGTGTGATAGGAAACTTATTTAAAGTACAGATTTCAGTAGGTGAATACATTGTTTCTTGGTTTGTATCACAATATTTCATGAAATTAAATGAATTAACTGTTAACTAATGCTTTTCCTTTGAAACTTACATAATTACCAGTATTCAGCCTTTTTTAAACAATAAAAAAGACAATTTTACCTTATTCAATCCAATAGAGAGGCCTCTGTTGCCAACTGATTCACTGACTTGAGGTTATTTGTGTTTATTATTTTTATGTAAAAGAACTGAATATTTTATTTTTTGCTTCATTTGCTCTCTGTTGCAATCAGCCAATCAGTAGATACGTTAAATGCTTAGTTTTTACTGAGCATGAACCCATCATACTAAGTTTTACTTCCACATCTACTTACTATATGTTTATATAGGGTGCATTTTATTATTTCTGTATCTACCATGGTATCTACAGCTATGTTCTCAATGATATGGAATGATCAGAAAATCACAGCATTATAAATGCTGGAAACATTTGCAACATTTAATATTCGACTGTAGTGTTGGAGAAGACTCTTGAGAGTCCCTTGGACTGCAAGGAGATCCAACCAGTCCATCCTAAACGAGATCAGTCCTGGGTGTTCATTGGAAGCACTGATGCTGAAGCTGAAACTCCAATACTTTGGCCACCTCATGTGAAGAGTTGACTCACTGGAAAAGACCCTGATGCTGGGAGGGATTGAGGGCAGGAGGAGAAGGGGACGACAGAGGATGAGATGGCTGGATGGCATCACTGACTCGATGGACATGAGTTTGAGTAGACTCTGGGAGTTGGTGATGGACAGGGAGGCCTGGCGGGCTGAGATTCATGGGGTTGCAAAGAATCAGACATGACTGAGCTACTGAACTGAACTGAATATTCGACTAATTTTAAGTAGCATTTAAAAGCTATATGTGAGAGGTAATATTAAGACTTGCATCACTCAGAGCAAAATGGCCTGTGATAGTGAAAAGTGAAAATGTTGGTTGCTCAGTCATGTTTGACTCTTTGTGACCTTCATGGACTGTAGCCCACGAGGCTCCTCTGTCCATGAGTTTTGGCAGGCAAGAGTAATGGAGGGGGTTACCATTCCCTTCTTTAGGGGATCTTCCCGACCCAGGGATTGAACCTGGTCTCCTGCATTGCAGGCAGAATCTTTACCTTCTGAACCACCAGGGATGCCCTCAGATTGCCTATAGTGTCTTGGCTTAAAAATTCAGGCATTTTTCTGCATAGTCATTCAGTTCATTATAAACACAGGGAAGATGAAACAAACTTCTGGAATAGTTCACATTGTATATGTTTAGCATTTGACTTGTCATCTTTGAAAGATCTAAAATGATACTCTGTTAATTTTTGCACATCCCACATAACCTTGACAGGACAATCCTCTAAATCTGAAAAATCTTTAATAAACAAGAGTGACTCAGAAGTTCTTTTTGGTTGCATTTGCTTATATTTAGATTTCACTGTTTTATTTTTCAGTTCTCTTTCACTGAGTCAATAACGATCCCATCTTTGTTTACAGTAACCTAGAGGTAATTTCTATAATCCAGACATCTTTTTCTGTTTATAAGGAATTTATTCGTTTATAAGGAATTTATTCGTTTATTGGTGTTTTCTTTTCCCTGATGAAATCCC
>SJYQ01000680.1:817861-833133 GCA_006410935.1 Redunca redunca
TGTATCATATTAATTTTTTAACTTACATAACAATTTTGTTTTTGTATAGAGAACATATTCCAAAAAGACTTTCTCTGAGTTTTGATTCAATATTTCAGCTAAACCTCCTATAACACCTGTAATTTATTCAGTTAAATATAGTGGACCTATTACTTTAGACTTATTATAATCTTTGTTACCACCATGTAAATAAAACGTTACTGTTCATAATTCTAAATCTGGATTTCTTTTTAGACATTAATTGGATTTATGATAGCTTCATGGAATCTATCTTCATAAGACTGTTTTTCTTTGAAATGTCATTGTCTTTTGTGTCAGATACCCCAAAATGTTGTTACAGCATTCTTAAAATACTTGAAGATATGTGAAACTTATTTAAGGCCTTGTAATATCTGTGCACAAAACAATGGTCTCTCTCTCTCTCTGTCTCACACACACACACACACACACACACACAAGACCATTGAAGATATATGAAACTTATTTAAGGCCTTGTAATATCTGTGCACAAAACAATGGTCTCTCTCTCTCTCTGTCACACACACACACACACACACACACACACACACACACACACAAGACCATGGAGCCATTTTCTGTTTCAGCAGCAGAAGAACATCATTTTCTGTTGGGCGAAGTTTCAACTCTTTCATTTGGTGGCATGAATTTCAGCATCACTCCCCAGGTTTTTATTTTATTCTTCATGTTGGCTCACCATCAATTTATAATATTTTGTTTGTTAGATACATATGTTAGGTAATAAATTGCTGACTGGATATGACTCATGCCTCTATCTTGCTATGTTGCTTTGGAATTTTAAAAATTAATGATATTCTGTTAAATGTTCATGAATTTCTGTTTCTTTATCTGAAAACAGGCAGTGCAAATTTTGTGTTTGACATCTGAATGCTTTTTTAAAAAAAAAATTCTTCTCTTATTTGCTAATAAAATTTCTTGTAATTCCTCATCATAAATTCCTCTATAGAATTCTCCAGCATTGAAAAATAGATTATTTCTGATGTTTTGGAAACATAGGCAGCTCCTATTGGTGATGAGAATGAGAGAAAATGAATATGATGTATTTAAAAATGGAGGTAATGTCAATAGTAATGACTTTTTAAAGGAATCACAAAAAAAGATAAAGGAAGTGGAGTCAGACTGCTAAAAATGTGTTGAGAGACTACTGAGTCAGGACTTGCGAGGCAAGAGACAGAACCTGAAAAGATAAGAAGATAACATCAACACCATCCTGTCATAAACTTCTAACAGTCAACATTTGGAGGGAGGCAGAGAGCAAGTGTATTATTTTCCAAAGTAAAATAGCTTTATAAAATATAATAAAGCTATACAACATAGCTTTATAGTGTTTTTCTGTAACACTGCCACTGAGGAATTCCTTGAAAAGTTCTAACACATGGAAGGATAAATGAAATGATCCCTTTTAAAATTTGTTTTACTGAATGTGAGCTTATTGACACGGACCTTCATATTCACATGATTTCATTCTCCCAATACTTTTCCCCCCTTTGCAACATACTCATCTTTCTCAATCTTGAGTTATCATTCATAGTAATTTTCAAGAACCTTATTTTTGAGATTGGATGAAACTATGTAGAACTAAAGCGATAAATGAACTGCCAACCCATTTACTGGTCCCACCTCTATTTGCTCATTAATTGTCTATCAACAAGTCCAATAAGATAAAACTACAGTTGAATTTATTATTGCCAGAATATAAATACGTGTATCTTGGTACCATATTTGGCAAAATGTTGTACTTAATTCTTTTTCTCCAAAAAGGTCAGTGTTTGCATATTAGTGTAGCCAAAAAATCACTCACTAGTATTCCCCAGATAACAGATGTAATTAAGGAGGTCCATCAGAACCAAATTGATGATGTATTTTAGCTGAAGAGATACCCTGCCTGAACTAGATGGATGTTTTTAGAGAATGCTAGTAGCAGGGAGAATGGGAAGAGGAAGGTGGCTTTTTTTTTTTTATCTAATGTATCATTTACTGTGAATACCTTGAATTGCCTGGTTATTATCAACTTTCATAGAACTTCAGCTGCTTTGAACTTTAAATATAGTTTCTTACTGAAGCCAGATCATTTAGACAAGTTGCAAGAGACCTAAACACAAGGCTTAATCTGGTGGACAAAATTTAGAATATCCTATGGTTCTTTGTTTTTGAAAGTGACTTCACCATACTGAATAAGGGACTCTTAAGCTGTTTACCACAGAAACATAGAATAGCTACAAAAAAGAAATACAGAAAAGTTATCCCAGATCCTTTAAATGAGTGATCTGGAATAAATCTAATAATGATCCTGTTACTAAGAATAGCTTGAATATGTTCCAGCCAAGATGATTACTTTTATAAAAACAGTTGAGAAAACAAATGGTCCATGAATTGCATGATTAGAGCTCTTGTTGCACTGAAGAAATTGGGAATTTTAGAGAACCACACATAGGCTAAAAATATTTTTAATTCTCTGAATATTTTCTGTTAGGGTTTTATGAGGTTTTATTTTATTCTGTAATTTCTTGCTGTAATTTGTTTCTACTCAGCCATATATGAAACTTGTGAATTAAAAAAATTCCTAAGTCACTATCAGATCAGAATAAATGGGATCTTGAGGGCTATGAAATTGCATAGTGCTAATGGTATGAAAGCAATCACCGGTAAAAGTTTAGATTGAATTTAATTCCATAGCTCAGGGAATTTTTAGATAGCATATTTTCTTCCTGTAAAAACTGCCATATTTTAAACTTGAGAGTGCAGTAATACTTTAAGAAGGCAAATTTTTTTGTAGAAAAAATTGAGTTAAAACCATAAATTTTGGATCCCAGTATTGAACCATATTTCATGGATCTTAATGTGATTAGGCTTATAGAACATTATTCAGAAGCAAGACCGAGGTTTTTAGGATAAACCCTGATATCACAGAGGCTTTATTATGTAAATGGTACAGAGATACTAGAAAGCATATAGAGCAAAAAGAGAACTTAGAAGTAATCTTATTGTGAAGAAGGGTCAGAAGTAGACCATCACGGCATTTTACTTTCATTGAGAAACCTGATAAACTGCAAGAGTGGAAAGCATGAGGCAGAAATGATATGAGGAGGTAATGGGTAAGGCTTCCAAAACTACTGAAGATTTTAGTTCTAAGTATGAGACCTTCAAGAAATGCTGTAATTTATTGTAGACTGCGTGAGTTTTGAAACCCAGCTCTGCCAGTTATTAATATTAGCTGTGAAACCTTGGGCAAGTTATTCTCTCTGTTCCTCAACTTACTTGCTTGTAAAATGTAGGTGATAGTAACATTTCTTTTAATTGTTGTGAGGACTAAATTAATTAATGGTAATTAGAATTTAGAAATATATAAATATTTGTTCTTACTACTCTATTTAAAAACAAGGAATAAGTTTTAGCAACTTACATGACCAATGTTAGAGATACCTATGTCCATTATCTAGAAGTCATATTTTTAATCATTAAAGAGTAATATGTATAGGCTGAATTCTTTTGATATGTATAGCATTTTGTGATTTACAGAGTTATTGGTTCTTCTTAAAATAGTGTTCCTAAAGAAACACTTGAGAGTCCCTTGGACTGCAAGGAGATCCAACCAGTCCATTCTGAAGGAGATCAGCTCTGGGATTTCTTTGGAAGGAATGATGCTAAAGCTGAAGCTCCAGTACTTTGGCCACCTCATGCGAAGAGTTGACTCATTGGAAAAGATTCTGATGCTGGGAGGGATTGGGGGCAGGAGGAGAAGGGGATGACAGAGGATGAGATGGCTGGATGGCATCATGGACTCGATGGACGTGAGTCTGAGTGAACTCAGGGAGTTGGTGATGGACAGGGAGGCCTGGCATGCTACAATTCATGGGGTCACAAAGAGTCGGACACGACTGAGCAACTGAACTGAACTGAACCGAAGGAAACACTAAACCATGTTCCCAGTGACTTCTATGTTAAATATGTTTAAACAGATTCTAATTTACTGAAAACTGTTCATTCTTTTTAATTTAGTTTTTATTAATACCAGTAGTAATTACACTGTTACTCTGAAGCAAAATTACCTGGCTTAGACATTAAGAGAGTTAGGTGGGTGCAGTAGTCCTCAGAACAGATGAGAAATTTCATGCAGCATAGGGAGATTACAATTTTTAAATCCTTCATCGTCATAAAGTATACCAAAGAGAAAAGCTGGGTGCCTCACCTAATCACTGTAAAGCACTAGACTTAATTACTAGAAACACTAACAAATATGCCAAATCTTAAGTAATTAAAAAAAAATGTAGAAATAAGGGACCGTAAGTTAGTACCTGATTAATTAGCTAAGTAATTTGTAATAATGAGCATAGGAAATCAGTAATAGATAGCATTAGTATCAAGTTGATGGAAATTTCCTTTAAGGAGGGGGAGGGAGCAGTATCTGAGCTAATTTTTGGTTGGCCAGGACATGAGAGAAAAACAGCAAAAGGCAGCTGAGGTCAGATAATAGAAGATCAAGAGTCTTGCCAAAAGACATTGGAACTTCATTTCATAGCTGTAAATCACAGAGGCGGACATACAGCCTCTGCTAGAGATTTGAGAGATGGACTAGCTCCCTGTTTGTGAAGACATTTGAGAAGTCCATGACTGTTGCTATTAAGCAGCACTAAGCCTGGGTGGGGGGGAATCAACTTTGGTCACAAACTGAAGATTGATGTTAAGTTACTAGAAAAATCTAGTCTTTAGCGGCGTGTGCATATAGAAAAAATATTAGGAGGACTTCCATCTTAGGCATATAAGAGAAACTATGTATAGTTTTCTTTCAAGGTTTAGTAGTTGTTGATCATCATCCTTACTGGGTATAGCAGAGACTCTGATGTTTACCTCTGTTTATTAGACTTTTCATTTTCAGAAAAAATCTAAAGAGTATATGATATTGAATATACTATTTTTATTGTGAAGTACTTCTGGGCCTGTTTATAAGAATTTTCAAAACTAAAATGTTAACACTCTATTTTATGTTATTTTTAGTAAGTTATGTATGTGTAGTTCTTGAGGGAAATGAATTATTAAGACTTTCTTTTTAAAATTTTGTCTTTGTATTTAAACAGCAAATGACGATGTTAGAGGAGCTTCCCCACCCCCACTAAGTTAGGGACAAAAAATTTTCATTTTGAGACTTTGAAGACATGTTTCTAGTTACATATGAGGTTTTAAGTTAAATTTTCATTATAGAATATAACCTAGTTTTCTCTCTTTTTTGGCCACAATATATATTATATATATATACATATACAATAAAATCATTGTATTGATTACCTATACAGTTTACTTAGAAGGCTAGTAAGGCTTACCAAAATATATAATCCATAAACATTATCTTAGATTTAGCCATGTTGATGTATTGCTTAAGTCCTATTTACTCTAAAGTTATTTTTTACCAGTGGATCTTGAGATTATCTTTTAAGATTAGAAATATAACTCAGAACAAATTCAAGAGGTATTTTTATAAACGTCAATGATGAAGTTCTGGTAGTAGACACTGTTCATAAAGACTTAGAGACCTGTTTTACAGGGCTTGGAGACCTTTTATATTATAATCACCAGAGACATCTATAAAAATAGAAACTCCTTGGCCTTAGCCTAGTTCTTCTGAATCAAAATCTCTGGGCAGGACACCTGAGAATTTACATTTTAAAGTAGTACTTTTGGTCTTTAAGTGCATTATAATTTAAATTCACTGTAACTGCCATTTACACTGTGCTTGGATCCATGTAATCTAAGATATTATAGGTTTGTGTATATTTGTGTGTGTGATGGAAGTTTTGAAGTCATTTTAAATATCGAGTAGTCCGATTAGCAAGTATCTTACTAATTTCCATAAACATCTGTAGGCAGTATTTTTTAAGTTAATGTCTTATTAGTTATCTGCAGAAATTAAGTCGGACAGTTGCAGTGAGATTGTTTCTTAACTAGTAAAATATCCTTCCTTAATGCTTTTGAAAATTAGCTAGGTTCTAGCCCCATGTGACACCAATTAAAATCTGAATATTTAAGGAAGAGACTGAGTCTCCATACGTTTAGAAGTGTCCCACATGTTTTTAATGTGTAGCTGCAATGAATCAAGGATATCCACTGTTGAACAAAAGGAACAGTGATGTTCCTAGTCAAAAAATTATTGATTGACTTTGGAAACCATAGTACTCAAAACCACATGCTAAAGGTATGGCACTGTGGCATCCAAATTCTGTTTCCCTAACTACTTGTCTCAGGCTTATTTACGCAATCAGAGGAAATCGAAATCAAAATTATTTCAACAAAGCATTTTTTCTGAATAATCCCAATTCTCTATTAGACGGCAGTTTCTTTTAAAAGGCCTCTGCTAAGCTTAACTAGGTGATGTAAAGCATTGATTGGTCAGTTTAAGTGATAAAGGTTGAATAATATTGACGGCTCAGATGGTAATGTGTCTGCCTACTGTGCGGGAGACCCAGGTTGAATCCCTGGGTCAAGAAGATACTCTGGAGTAGGAAATGGCAACCCACTCCAGTATTCTTTTATTATTTATTTTAATTGGAGGCTAATTACTTTACAATATTATAGTGGTTTTTGCCACACATTGACATGAATCAGCCGTGGGTGTACATGTGTTCCCCATCCTGAACACCCGCCTCCCACCTCCCTCCCCATCCCATCCCTCAGGATCATCCCAGTGCACCAGCCCTGAGCACCCTGTCTCATGCGTTGAACCTGGACTGGTGATCTATTTCACATATGATAATGTACATGTTTCAATGCTATTCTCTCAAATCATCCCACCCTCGCCTTCTCCTGCAGAGTCCAAAAGACTATTCTTTACATTTGTCCCTTTTGCTGTCTCACACGTAGGGTCATCGTTACCATCTTTCTAAATTTCATATATATGCATTAATATACTGTATGGGTGTTTTTCTTTCTGACTTACTTCACTTTGTATAATAGGCTCCAGTTTCTTCCACCTCACTAGAACTGATTCAAATGCATTCTTTTTAATGGCTGAGTAATATTTCATTGCACGTATGTACCACAGCTTTCTTATCCATTCGTCTGCCAATGAACATCTAGGTTGCTTCCATGTCCTGGCTGTTGTAAACAGTGTTGCCATGAACATTGGGGTACACGTGTCTCTTTCAGTTCTGGTTTCCTTGATATCTGTGCCCTGCTGTGGGATTGCTGGGTCATATGGCAGTTCTATTTCCAGTTTTTAAGGAATTTCCACTCTGTTCTCCATAGTGGCTGTACTAGTTTGCATTTCATCAACAGTGTAAGAGGATTCCCTTTTCTCTGCACCCTCTCCAGCATTTATTGTTTGTAGACTTTTTGATAGCAGCCATTCTGACCGGCGTGAGATGGTACCTCATTGTGGTTTTGTTGTGCATTTCTCTGATAATGAGTGATGTTGAGCATCTTTTCATGTGTTTGTCAGCCATCTGTATGTCTTCATTGGGGAAACGTCTGTTTAGTTCTTTGACCCATTTTTTGATTGGGTCATTTATTTTTCTGGAATTGAGCTGCATGAGCTGCTTGTGTATTTTTGAGATTAATTCTTTGTCAGTTGCTTCATTTGCTATTATTTTCTCCCATTCTGAAGGCTGTCTTTTCACCTTATAGTTTCCTTCATTGTGCAAAAGCTTTTAAGTTTAATTAGGTCCCATTTGTTTATTTTTGCTTTTATTTCCATTACTCTGGGAGGTGGGTCATAGAGGATCCTGCTGTGATTTATGTCAGAGAGTGTTTTGCCTATATTTTTCTCTAGGCCATTCCATTATTCTTGCCTGGAAAATCCCATGGACGGAGGAGCCTGGTAGGCTACAGTCCATGGGCTTGCAAAGAGTTGGATACGACTGAGCAACTTCACTCACTCACTTCACTTTTCATGAAGACAGACTATTTAGCTAATTGATTTCTATGGTTCTGACTTTTACAGGCAACTCAAGGGTAATCAAGAATATATTTTTGGTAATAATCCATTCTAAACAAGGAAAGTATTTTCTAGGGTAGGGCTACATTCCTATAGAACATCAGAACTATTATATTTCTTCAAAATGTTGATGAAAACTAGGTTAGCAAGATAAAATTGGTACTGTAGAAAGTACTAAACTCTATGTTGTTGAGGTACTAAGTCTTGTCTGACTCTTTGCAACCCCATGAACTACTACATGCCAGGTTTCCCTGTACTTCACTATTTCCCAGAGTTTGCTTAAATTCGTGTCCACTGATGCTAAACTCTAAGCCAGGGATCAAACTGTCAAAGTATGTTTCACAGGCCTTTCTGATTCTTCTAAAGGAAAAAATTATTATTATCGTTTAATTGCATAAAATATGTCCTACAATAGACACCTCCCTTTGCCCATACTTATAAGTTTAAGATTTCCTTTAATATTTAAAATAAATGAAAAAATATTTATAACCTCAAAGTTATGATATTTTCTTATGTTTTTCTTTTAGATGAATATTGAGGATATCATTTTCTGCATGTGGGAAGTAGATATTGAAGGTTATCTGGTTTATAGACAAGATCTTTAAAAAGTAGACACTGAAGGTAAGTAATGACTATAGCCTCATAAATAATCTAATTTAAATGGTTAGGGTTGCCAGATTATAATTTAACTTGCTAAACTTGCTTACTTTTTTGTCACTGGCCCTGACAACCACATTCATTCATATTCAGATACAAATTGTTATACCTTAATACCATCTTGAGAGAAAGTATCAGATTTCATTTATAATGAGCAGTTGATAAAATTGATATATTATGGAAGAATGCAAACTAATTAAAAAGAATGAAGAAGATATTAAGTAGCATCCATCAAAACTGAGTGCACAACTCAAGAGTTTAACTTGAAAAAATAAGTTTTCAGAACCTGCTATGCACTGTATTTACTGGAGCCGATTATACAGAGTGAAGTAAGCCAGAAAAAAAAAAAAACACCAATACAGTATACTAACGCATATATATGGAATTTAGAAAGATAGGGATGATGACCCTGTATGCGAGACAACAAAAGAGACTCAGATCTATAGAGTGAACTTTTGGACTCTGGGGGAGAGAGGGAGGGAGAGGGTGGGATGGGATGGGAGAATGGCATTGAAACATGTAAGCTATCATGTAAGAAATGAATCGCCAGTCGATGTCCGATGCAGGATGCAGGATGCTTGGGACTGGTGCATGGAGAGGACCCAGAGAGATGGTGTGGGGTGGGAGGTGGGAGGGGATTCATGTTTGGGAACGCATGTACACTCGTGGTAAATTCATGTCAATGTTTGGCAAAACCAATACAGTAATGTAAAGTAAACNACTAAAGTTAAAATAAAAATTTAAAAAAAAGAAAAATTAAAAAAAAATTGAAAAAGAAATTTGAAACACACACACAAAAAAATAATAATAATATTTATGTCCTTAACCATGTTAAGAGCTTGTTTTTTAACCACTCCAAAAAAAAAAAAACCCTGTGACAGTTTCAAACACTCATAGTATTATTTCTGAATACCTAACTTCTTTTTCACTATTTCTTGAGCTCCTGAAGATTTGTCTTGACCTACAATACCCTTTCACTTACCATATTCTGTTCATGTCTCCCATGACTGCTTACATACTTATGTTACTAAGTAAATTCTGAATACATTTGGTAAAACTTTGAGTGAGATACAGAGTACAAAATGCAAAAAGGGTACTTTAAATAATTTGGTATGGTTCAGGAGGGAGGTGACACGGGTGTACCTATGGCTGATCCTTCTTGATGTATGACAGAAAATGACAAAATTCTGTAAAGCAATTATCCTTCAATTAAAAACATTTTTAAAAATAATAATTATTTTGTGGGTCAGATAGCTATAGTGGAACCTTGGAGAGTGTGTAACCTCTTAATGGAGCACTTCTATTTAGCTCTAAAATCCTTTCTAAGTGGGAATAAGAGACCAGTAATATCAAACCTCATGACTTTTTTCCACAAGAAACCAGAAATACAGAATTTGAAAAGTCCTAATTTTTCATAAACAGCATAAAACTTCCTGTGACAGTATCCATTTTTGCTACTGTGTGAATCAAATAAAACAGTATACAACCTCTGTTTCAGGAATTGTTTTCCCTTGTTCTATATTTCTTTATTCGTGTAGAGTACAAGTATGTAGAGTTTATTTTTTCTCCTTAATTTCTAATTAGCATCTTAAGTGATTTTTTGCTAGTTTTTTATGAGAAATGTTATTGTCAGAAATGACTTTTCTTGAAATTATAAATGATATTACTTATTTATAATTCATCTATACTTCTATGTGGTGAGTTAGTTGCTTAGAATAGCTATTCAATTTTTTCTGAATTATAATAGTTATACAGTTATTTTTATAGTTCCTTTATCTCCATAGTCATAGATCCTTGTTATTTTTTTTAAAAGAGAGGTTCCCTTTTTACTGTACCATTTGCATAGAAAATAGAGTTAATCACAATTCTTAGTTCAAGGCACACTGTCATCACCGGTCCATGTAAAGCACTTATTTTATTTGTATATTTTCTTTTATTCTCATTTCTATTATCATGCCACTGACCTGGACTCATAGGAAATCATTCTGATATGTAGTCTAATATCTGTTGCACTGTTCTCTTTTGTTTGTATGTATTTTTATAACATTATTTTATATATATATATTTTTTTTAATGGAAAATTTCAAATAGAAAAGGGAGCATAATATCATGAACTTTTGTGTGCCCATGTTTCAGCTTCAACAGTTAACCTCATGGCTGAACTCATCTTAACTATATCTGTATCCTGCCTTCTCCCCCACTTATACACATGAAATTTCAATATGCATAAATGGATTATGCTGTGTATCTCATGATGCATTATTTTCATACATATTTGGTTAGTAGATATTTTATTTAGGATTTTAGAATCTACATTCTTAAGTGAAATATACTATACTTTTTTGCTTCATTTTCCTTGTCTGGTTTTGCAGTTAAGATTATACCAGGCTTATAAAATGAGATGAGCAACTTTTTACTCTTTTTTATTTTCTAGAATAGCTTTATGTAATATGAATTTACTGTTTCTTTGTGTGCTTTACTCATATGTAAAGTATCTGGTTGAGAGATGTCTTGAATGCTATTTATGTCTTTAATGCTTTTCGATCTATTTAAGTTTTCTCTTCAGCTTTGGGTACCGGTAATACCTGATGGTCTCCCCACCTACCAGTGTACCCCAGACCCACTTTTCTTTTAGTCAGGAAATACTTGGACAGTCTCAGTGTCCATATCCGAGCCATGTAATAGTCACTTTCTTTTTGAACTGACCAGGAATTTAATGTTTTAACCCTCATCATTGACCTGATATGCCCAGTCTTGCTTGACTTAAACTCCCACTGACACATACCTAGATTAATCCTGAGCTCCATTAGTTTTCTGCTATTCTATACCCAGAAACTTTGATTAACAGTGCTCTTAACTGACGTCTTTACATCTCTTAAACCTTTTACATACTGGTTATGTGTCTCAAGGCTGTGTAAAAGGTAAATATTTTGAAAAAGACTAAGTAAGGTTATTATGTTCAGGGAGGGTAAGTTTTCAGAAAAGAATAGGCAGTCATCTAGTCTAATGTCCTGTACAGTATATACCAAATTATAGTTAACTTTAGAAGATTTTAACTTATCTTCAGAATTTGAAACTTTCTTATAATTATTTATTATTGGAAGAATAAATAAAGGTATTTTCATTAACAAAAGCAAAAAATAATAGAGAACATAAGCAGAGAGTTCACAGATCCAATAACAAAAGGAAATGATCAATAAACATTATAGTTATTATAACTTTTGATACATTTTAATGTTTATACCTGAGATCTTATTTCAGTTTTTCTTACACACTTTCATAGTGTACTTTATTTCTTTTTAATCCTTTCTTAATCAAATTTTATATATCTCCCATAAAAAGAATCTTACAGGGCCAAGATGTGAAATGGACTTAGAGGCCTTATTAAGGAATTTAAAGTTTTAATTTAGTTTAGTTCAGTCGCTCAGTCATGTCCGACTCTTTGAGGCCCCATGAACCGCAGCATACCAGGCCTCCCTGTCCATCACCAACTCCCGGAGTTCACCCAGACTCAACGTCCATCGAGTCAGTGATGCCATCCAGCCATCTTATCCTCTGCCGTCCCCTTCTCCTCCTGCCCCCAATCCCTCCCAGCATAAGAGTCTTTTCCAATGAGTCAACTCTTCGCATGAGGTGGCCAAAGTACTGGAGTTTCAGCTTCAGCATCATTCCTTCCAAAGAACACCCAGGGCTGATCTCCTTTAGAATGGACTGGTTGGATCTCCCTGCAGTCCAAGGGACTCTCAAGAGTCTTCTCCAACACCACAGTTCAAAAGCATCAATTCTTCGGTGCTCAGCCTTCTTCACAGTCCAACTCTCACATCCATACATGACTACTGGAAAAACCATAGCCTTGACTAGACAGACCTTTGTTGGCAAAGTAATGTCTCTGCTTTTGAATATGCTATCTAGGTTGGTCATAACTTTTCTTCCAAGGAATAAGCTTAGGTTTTAAGTATTTAAGAAGCTATTTGTAGGTTTTGAACCTACAAATCACATGGAATGGATGTGCTTTGTGAAATTTAAAATGTCTTTGGAAAACATAGCTATGACTTCAGTATTTTCTTTTAAAAGCAACACTTTAAAAACCATAACATAATAGATTTGTAATTTTTACTAAAATTTTTTAGATAATTAGAAAAGTCTATAAATTCAAAGGCAGTTGAAAACCTAAGAATTTGATAGTTGGTAACTACAACAAGGAAGATGCTGATTTTCTTAACATACAAAGAGTGTCAACAATTCAATATGGAAAAGACAATCCGTTTTTATAAAATACTTAAACATATAGTTTACAGGACTTCCCTGGTGGCTCAGATGGTAAAGCGTCTGCCTACAATGCAGGAGACCTGGGTTCAATACCTGGGTCTGGAAGATCTCCTTGAGAAGGAAATGGCAATCCACTCCAGTATTCTTGCCTGGAAGATTCCATGGATGGAGGAGCCTGGTAGGCTACCGTCCATGGGGTCACAAAGAGTCAGACATGACTGAGCGAATCACTAACTCATAGTTTATCAAAGAAGAAATGCAAATGACTAACAGACATGAAAATTTCAATTTTCCAGCCTCTCAGTTGCATTGTAGTAACATTTTTCTATTGAACAGTTGCTTCCTAATGCTATGTTTTGCTATTTCTTTTGCTTAGAGTACCCTTGTTATCAATGCTCTGCTAGTCTTCCTTTTATTATTCATGACTGGATGTAATGGTTTTACCTGGCATGCACATGGGGTTGTGTGTATGTATGTATGTGTTGGTGGAAAAGGTCTGGGTATTGTTTCAAGTTTGCTTTCCAAGGACTAGTCTTCTCTGTTGCCACAGACACAAAATGTTTCCTGTAAAAATGACTTGTTTGTGTACTCTTTGTGTAGCTCCTACCTTCTTTACTTTTCTAAATCTAACTGTGTCTATTGGATTCTGCTGCCAACTCAACTCACCTCTGTCCCCATACCTGTGATTACAAACAAGGCCTGTGGCAACTTAGGGTGTGTCATGTACCTTTAGGGCATACTTTTTGCCATCATTTTCTGAGATCCACACCATGGTGTCCTTTACCACTACATTTCTCCTAAATTGCTTCTCTTCAGTTATTCTTTCATGTGGCTCCTTTAGGTCTCAGCTCCTTTTGCCTATTTCAGCATATGGGTATTACAACTGAATCCTAATATTACTGAAAACATTGAATTGGTTTCTTCATAAAGATGGGAAAGGAAACAGACAGGGAGGGATGGATAGGACACAAACAGAAGGAGATGAGAGAAAATTAATAAAGCAATCAACTCTAGAAGCAAAACTAATCCAGAGGACTCTGGAAGCATGTTGTGAAATGACAGAAGATTAGCTGGCCAAAACAAAACTTCAATAGATACTTTGAATATAAAATGGAAGATAGCCAATAATGTGATGCTCAATATCTTTTTTTCTAATTCTTAGAGAACTGCACATCAAAACCACAATGAGGTATGACCTCACACCAGTCAGAATGGCCAGCATCAAAAAATTTACAAGCAATAAATGCTGGAGAGGGTGTAGAGAAAAGGGAACTCTCTTGTACTGTTGGTGGGACTGTAAATTGATATAGCCACTTTTGAAAACAATATGGAAATTACTTAAAAAACTAAGAATAAAACTACCATATGACCCAGCAGTCCCACTACTGGGTGTATATCCTGACAAAATCATAATTAAAGAAGACACACATAACCCATTGTTCATAGCAGCACTCTTTACAATAGCTAGGACCTGGAAGCAAGATGCCCATCAACAGATGACTGGATAAAGAAGATGTATTACGTACATACAATGGAATATTATTCAGCCATAAAAAAGAACAAATTTCAGTCACTTCTAGTGAGGTGGATGAACCTAGAGCCTATTATAAGGAGTGAAGTAACTTAGAGAAAAACAAATACAGTACAATATTAACGCATATATATATGGAATTTAGAAAGATGGTATTAATGAACCTATTTTCAGGAAAGCAATGGAAATGCAGATATAGAGAACAGACTTGTGGACACAGTGGGAGAAGGAAGGAATGAGAAGAACAGAGAAAGTAGCATCGACATATATATGCTGAAAAGTGAAAGTCACTCAGTCGTGTCCGACTCTTTGCAACCCCATGGACTGCAGCATTTTCCAGGCAAGAGTACTGGAGTGGGTTGCCATTTCCTTATCCATATATATATATATGCTACCATGTGTAAAATAGATAGCTGGCTAGAGGTTGCTATATAACACAGGGAGCCCAGCCTGCCACTCTTTGTTGACTGAGAAGGGTAGGATGAGCGGAGGGGAAGGATGGGATGTATGTATAATTACAGCTGATTCATGTTGTTGTACAGCAGAAACTAATGTTGTGAAACAATTTCCCTCCAAGTAAAAAATAAATTAAGAAAAAGATGAAACTAGAAAGGACAGAAGAGTGACTAGATATTATGGAAAGTACTTTTAATGATATAAAAAATTAAAATGAGAAGAATGAATAAAATAAACCAAATAAATAATTAAATAATTATAGAGAAAATTTTGTGTGCTAATATATGAAAGTAGGTAAATTGAGATAGACACTAAAGAAAAAAGAATAAATATTTAAAGTTAAAATTTAGTATCTTTTGTAAAATAGAAGATAATTTGAATCCACATCTGGAAAAG
>SJYQ01000680.1:833241-955355 GCA_006410935.1 Redunca redunca
TTAAAATATTTTCTTTAAAAAAAAAATTCCTAAAACAAGTTAAAACATTAAAAAGAGTGAAAAGCAATTAGATGCTATGTGTGACAATTATCATTTAACATTGTACTGAAGGGATTCAGCCAAGAGAAAACATTAATGTCAATGGGTTTTTGGCTTGTGTTGGTATTTTAGACAGTGGATTTCAGACTAAATCACAGAGGAAAATGCCATATGCAAGTAACACAATAAATTGCTTTTAAAATGTTGAAAACTGAAGGATAAAAAATTAAGCCAGCTAAAGGCAAGCAACATTCAAAAAACTAAGATTGTGGCATCTGGTCCATCACTTCATGGCAAATAGATGGGGGAAAAGTGGAAACAGTGACAGATTTCATTTTCTTGGGCTCCAAAATCACTGTGGATGGTGACTGCAGCCACAAAATTAAAAGATGGTTGCTCCTTGGAAGAAAAGTGATGACAAACTTAGATAGCATATTAAAAGCAGAGACATCACTTTGCTGACGAAGGTCTATATAGTCAAAGCTATGGTTTTTCCTGTAGTCCCCTATGGATGTGAGAGTTGGACCATTAAGAATTCTGAGTGCTAAAGAATCGATGCTTTCAACCTGTGGTGTTATAGAAGACTCTTGAGAGTCTCTTGGACTGCAATGATATCAAAATAGTCAATCCTAAAGGAAATCAGCCCTGAATATTCATCAGAAGTACTGATGCTGAAACTGAAGCTCCAATACTTGGTCTACCTCATACAAAGTACTGACTCATTGGAAAAGACTCTGAAGCTAGGAAAGATTTGGGGCAAGAGGAGAAGGAGGTGACAGAGAATGAGATGGTTGGATGACATCACTGATTCAATGGACATCAGTTTCAGCAATCTCAGGGAGATAGTGAAGGACAGGGAAGCCTGGCATGCTGCAGTTAATGGGGTCACAGAGAGTTGGACATGATTGAGAGACTGAACAACAACAAAGGCAAGCAAATACTTAATGTCAGACCAGATGGAATCAACTCAAACATCAAACGAGACAAATAAAGTCATCTTTAATACAAAAAATCTAGTTCACAATGAAGATGTGGCAATTACAAATATCTACAAACCAAATAATTACATGGTGCCAACATTTACAAAGCAAAAACAGTGCAGGTACAAGGGAAAATAGTCAAAAACACACTAGACTTAGAAAGTTTATTCATTCTCTCAGTCCAAAACAGGTCAGCCAGGCATGGAGGTGAGGGAAGAATGAGGAAACATTGAAAGGCTTTGCATGAATCAGGACCTTTGCAAGATGCCCACTGTCATGATTATTATTTAACACTGTGATGAGGGGAAAAGCCAAGAGAAAAATACTAGAACTTTGAAATGAAATTTAGAAAGATGAAGTGAAAAGCTCTATGTGCAGATCAAATGATTATATACCTAGAACTGCCATCCAGTGGATGTTATTTAATCAACTGACAGACGACTAGAAATAATAGAATTCACTAAGTTATTGTACTACAAGATCAACGTATCCATATAGGTAATTTTCATGTATAACAGTAATTTTAGATTAAGCCCTGGTGCCATATTTTGCCTACATATATTGTTTATGTGCCACAAACCTAAGAATATTGTTTATTATTTTCCTATGACTTCTATAACAATTAGCACAAATTTAGGGGTTAATACAACACATTTTTATTCTCTCACAGTTCCAGAAGCCAGAAGTCTTAAAGCAGTGTTACTGGGCCCAAATTGAAAGTAAGGGCTGTTATTCCTGTGAAGGTTTTATGGGGATCCCTTCCTCACCTCTTCAAGCCTTTGGTGGCTGCTAGCAGTCCTTGGCTAATGGCCACAACATCACTTCAACCTTGGGCTCCATGGCTACATTGCTTCCTCCATTTCTGTGTGTCTGATTTTCTCTTATAAGAACTCTTGTAATTGCATTTAGAGCTCACCTGGATTAATCCAGGACAGTGTTCTCACATATTTTAGTTACATGTTCTTTATAATTTAATTCTCTCACAGAAACCTAATTGAAAAAGGCTTTATTGGTGTACAAAATGCCAAAATGAACAGGATTATAAAATTCAGCAGTAGATTTAATGCAAGAATATTGAAAATGATAAAGATGGCATCTCATATCAGTGGGAAAAGGTGTATTGCTTAATACATTTTGAGACAACTGCAAGCCATCTGAAAAGAAAAGCTGAATCCATATCTCACACCATATGCCAAAGTATATTATAAATGGATCAAATACTGAAATGTTTTTCTTTCTTATGACTTTAAAGTAAAAAATCTCTTCAAAACAAGATGTAGGAGTCACAAAATGACGTGATTAATAAATTTGATCACATTTTTCAATAAACACATAACCAAAATCAAAAGACAAACTACGGATATTAAAAAACAAGTTTGTAATTCTTACTGAAGTGGCTAATTTTTAAAAAACTGTTTTATTATAGTTAATTTAAATGTGTTCATTTCAGATATATAGCAAAGTGGTTCAGATATATATCACTTTAGTTCAGTCGCTCAGTCGTGTCCAACTCTTTCCGACCCCATGAATCACAGCATGCCAGGCCTCCCTGTCCATCACCAACTCCCGGAGTTCACTCAGACTCAAGTCCATTGAGTCAGTGATGCCATCTAGCCATCTGTCTCATCCTCTGTTGTCCTCTTCTCCTCCTGCCCCCAATCCCTCCCAGCATCAGAGTCTTTTCCAATGAGTCAACTCTTCGCATGAGGTGGCCAAAGTACTGGGGTTTCAGCTTTACCAACATTCCTTCCAAAGAAATCCCAGGGCCGATCTCCTTCAGAATGGACTGGTTGGATCTCCTTGCAGTCCAAGGGACTCTCAAGAGTCTTCTCCAACACCACAGTTCAAAAGCATCAGTTCTTCGGCGCTCAGCTTTCTTCACAGTCCAACTCTCACATCCGTACATGACCACAGGAAAAACCATAGCCTTGACTAGATGGACCTTTGTTGGCAAAGTAATGTCTCTGCTTTTGAATATGCTATCTAGGTTGGTCATAACTTTTCTTCCAAGGAGGAAGCGTCTTTTAATTTCATGGCTGCGGTCACTGTCTGCAGTGATTTTGGAGCCCAAAAACACTAAAGTCTGACACTGTTTCCCCATCTATTTCCCATGAAGTGATGGGACTAGATGCCATGATCTTCGTTTTCTGAATGTTGAGCTTTAAGCCAACTGTTTCACTCTCCTCTTTCACTGTCATCAAGAGGCTTTTGAGTTCCTCTTCACTTTCTGCCACAAGGGTGGTATCATCTGCATATCTGAGGTTATTGATATTGCTCCTGGTCATCTTGATTCCAGCTTGTGCTTCTTCCAGCCCAGCGTTTCTCATGATGTACTCTGCATAGAAGTTAAATAAGCAGGGTAACAATGTACAGCCTTGACGTACTCCTTTTCCTATTTGGAACCAATCTGTTGTTCCATGTCCAGTTCTAACTGTTACTTCCTGACCTGCATATAGATTTCTCAAGAGGCAGGTTAGGTGGTCTGGTATTCCCATCTCTCTCAGAATTTTCCACAGTTTATTGTGATCCACACAATCAACGGCTTTGGCATAGTCAGTAAAGCACAAATAGATGTTTTTCTGGAACTCTCTTGCTTTTTCCATGATCCAGCAGATGTTGGCAATTTGATCTCTGGTTCATCTGCCTTTTCTAAAACCAGCTTGAACATCTGGAAGTTCACAGTTTGCGTACTATTAAAGCCTGGCTTGGAGAATTTTGAGCATTACTTTGCTAGCGTGTGAGATGAATACAATTGTGCGGTAGTTTGAGCATTCTTTGGCATTGCCTTTCTTTGGGATTGGAATGAAAACTGACCTTTTCCAGTCCTGTGGCCACTGCTGAGTTTTCCAAATTTGCTGGCATATTGAGTGCAGNATATGATGATCTCTAGGTCCATCCATATTGCTGTGAATGGCATTATTTCATTCTTTTTTGTGAATGAGTAATATTCCTTCGTGTGTATGTACCACATCTTCTGTATCCATTCCTCTGTTGATCGACACTTGAATTGCTTCCATATCTTGACTATTGTAAATAGTCCTTCTCTGAACATTGCAGAGCATATATCTTTTTGAATTAGACTTTTTATCTTTTCCAAATATATGTTCAGGAGTGGTATTAGCTGGATCACATGATAACTCTATTTTTAGTTTCTTAAGAAACTTCCATACTATTCCCCACAGGGGCCACATAAATTTACATTCTTACTAACTGTATAGGAACTTTCCATTTACTCCATACCCTCTCCCACATTAATTAATTAATTATAGGTTTTTTAATGATGGCCATTCTGAACAGAGGTGATTCCTCATCATAGTTTTTATTTGCATTTCTCTAATAATTAGCAACTTTCAACATTGTTTCATGTGCTTATTTGCAATCTGTATGTCTCCTTTGGAAAACATCTGTATGTCTTCTTTCTCTTTAGGTCTTCTGCCCATTTTTTGATTGAGTTGTTTGTTATTAGTTAGTTGTATGAACTGTTTGTGTATTTTGGAAATTAAGCCCTTGTTGGTCACATCATTTGCAAATATTTTCTCTCAGTTCATAGGTTCTCTTTTTGTTGTTTATGCTTTCTTTTGCTGTGCAAAAGCTTGTAATTTTGATTAAGTCCCATTAGTTTATTTTTGCTTTTATTTATTTTCCCTTGGGAGATTGACCTAAGAAAATATTGCTACAATTTATGTCAGAGAATGTTTACCTATGCTCTCTTATGAAAAATTTATGGCATCATGTCTTTTAAGTCCTAAAGCCATTTTGAGTTTATTTTTGTTTATGGTGTGAGAGAGTATTTGAATGTCATCGATTTACATGTGGCTGTCCAACTTTCCAAACACCGAAGTGGCTGTTTTTTTAACTAAACCTAAAAAATACAAGAAGATAAAAGACCAGTTTTGCTATCAGACAAATGGCAGAGTACATAAACTGTTTATAGAAAAAAGAAATACATGCGTCTTAAGCACATGAAAATTTCATCTTCATTCCTAATAAAAGCCAGTGTGAAATAGTACTTGTCACATATTGGGATTTCCCAATTTCTTAAAATTGGATATAATAGTTTTGGTCAAAAAGGAGGCATTATTTTATGTTTCTGGTGGAATGTAAATTGACACAGATCATATGGAGGAAAATAGGCAATATCTGTCAAATTAGAAAAACACATTTTCCATGGGCCTAGTTAATTACTTCTTGCAGTTTATCCACTGATAAATTACTTTTGAGACAGGTAGAAAGTTATTCTTAGCAATATATAATACCAAATGTTGGAGAAACCTAAGGTGCATCTACATAGGAAGATTTAACTGTGAGATATCCAGATGAAATACTATGCAGCTGTTACACCAGGAAGCTTGTTATTTCTAATAAAGAAAAATCTTCATGATCTATTCCGTTTTTCAAATTATAATTAAAAGTACAACCTTACCGATGCCTAACAGTACATATAGTATAATAGAGGAATGGAATGTTCATTTATATATGCTTATTTATGCAGAAAAATCACTGCAAGGACACACAAGGAAATAATATCATTGATGACATTATCTCATGGGGAGAGAATAGGAATTAGAGAACCAGAATGGAAGATAAATATTACTATAAAATATTTTAAGCTCTTAAAAATTATTAAAATAAATACCTATCTTAACTACTTATTAAACGAGTAAACTTTTGTTCACTTTTTTCTCAAATATTTATTGAGGACCTGCTTTTTTGCCAGCACTGTTTTAGGTTTTGGGATTAGTGAACAAAACATAAAAATCTGAACCCTTATGGAGCCTACATTCAAGTGGTGGGAGACAGACATTTGAAAATAACCATGTGCTATATTTAGTCGCTCAGTCGTGTCCAATCTGCTACCCCATGGACTGTAGCCCACCAGGCTCCTCTGTTCATGGGGATTCTCCTAGCAAGAATACTGGAGTAGGTTGCTGTGTCCTCCTCCACTGGATCTTCCCAACCCAGAGATCGAGCCCAGGTCTCCCACATTGCCAGTGCATTCTTTATCATTGAGCTACCAAGGAAGCCCAAGCTATCAGATCTCTGTGTCTGTGTATTATGTATATCTATATGTGTATGCTGCTGTGCTGTGCTTAGTCGCCCGAAAATGATCATAATATATACATAATGTTTACCTCAGAAAATAACATGTGTTATAAGAAAAAAAAAGCATAAAACAGGGTAAGTTGTATTGGCAGTGTCAGTGGAATTTGGAGGAGGTGTTGCAACACTAAATAGGATTAGCAGGGTAAGTCTTATCAAAAAAGAGCAGATTAAATGAGAGGCTTACAAGAAGCAAGGGAGTTAGTCATGTGGATATGTGAGGAAAGAATGTTCTGAGGTAGGAAGAACAACCAGTGTAGATCCACTGGGAAAGGAACATGTCAGATGTTCTAAATGAAAGGGTTAGAGGCCAGTGTGTCTTAAGCAGAGGAATAGTGGTAGATATGAGACCAGAAAGGTAATGATATCAATAAGACTTTGTCTTAGCAGAGGAGTAACATGATCTGACAAATTTTGAAAAGCTTACTCTGATTTTACCTATTATATGTATTACAAATAGACTGATGGGTGGTAAGAGTAAAAGCTGGGAGGTAATTTGGAAATAATTGCGCCTTAGACCAGGAGCTGAAGTGATGAGAAGTTATTGGATTTTGGATGTAATTTGAAATTGTCAGCTGGATTCCTGACAGACCAGATGTGGAGTGTGAGAGAGAGGACTCAAAGAAGAGAAGGCGTGAAAACGTTATCTAGGAAAATCGAAGTTTGAATGGACTAGGAAGTTCTACTGATTGGCTGAAAGTGTTAAGAGCCCACTTGAGTTCTTCCTGAATTTAAAAGTGAGTCATGGGTTTTTCTCCAGTTAATTCAGCTGCATGACTTAGGTCTCATCCCTTCCTAAAAAATAGATCTCTGTGGAATAATGGAAGGATAGCCTTGTTAATTTTTTTAAAGTGAATCATAGGATATTATATATAGAATGTTCTCATCTTAATAATTGTAAAAGGAATGCATATATGCTGATTTATGTTTATACAAAATTTAGATAGTTTCCCCCAAGGTTTAGCAGAAGATGGTTTTTATATGTTAATTCTAGACATAAATGCATGAGCATCAAATAATCCTTAATAAACCGTGTTTCTTAATTTTACTGTATTTTAACAGGTGGCAAATATAAGATAGGTCTCAATTTAAAAATTAAGATGAGTGGAAATGGCAACCCACTCCAGTGTTCTTGCCTGGAGAATCCCAGGGATGGGGGACCCTGGTGGGCTGCCGTCTATGGGGTCGCACAGAGTCGGACACGACTGAAGTGACTTAGCAGCAGCAGCAGAGAAGGATGGACTGGGAGTTTGGAATTGACATGTACACACTGCCATGTTTAAGATGGATAACCACCAAGGGCCTACTGTATAGAAAAAATAAATAAAATAAATAAAAATTGAGATGACAGACTGGTAATGAGCATTTTAAAGGCAGGAATACATTTTAGAGTGTTTTCTTATTTAATCTTTTTTTTAAAATTAAGCTTATACTATGCAATTTAAAAGATAAACATACTTATTTTCAACTTAACATAGTATATAAAATTTTTATGGATTTTATGTGTTTCTAATCATCTGTTTACTTAAAATGCTTAAAAGTTTTAGTGTGTAAAACTTTATGAGACTATGAAACAAATACTTAAGAAAATATCAAGAGACTTGAAAGAATTAACAGCCAGATTAAACATCTAGTGAACATAGCTGGTAAGAGAACATAAAAGGTGAGGAAGTTGAAAATAAAAGGAGGCAAATATCAAAGACTGAGTCAAACATATACAGGAGATTTAAATAATAACCCACAATCAATAGCAAAGAGGGAAAGTGAGTAGGATACATCTAGAAGCAATGTAAGGCTTGATGTTAGAGACAATAGTTAGACATTGAATGAATACACCATGTACCATGTGATAGAGAATCTTCACTTGACTCACTATACAAGCTCTTTTTTCTAAATTTTCTGTATGAGCTGCTTCCAGGAAGTATACAAAAATATATCAACAATGGGACCCTCTAATAGTGGGTACTAAGTTACTATCAAATTGCCAACATCCGCTGGATCAAAAAAGCAAGAGAGTTCCAGAAAAACATCTATTTCTGCTTTATTGACTATGCCAAAGCCATTGACTGTGTGGATCACAATGAACTGTGGAAAATTCTGAAAGACATGGGAATACCAGACTATCTGACCTGCCTCTTGAGAAACCTGTATGCAGGTCAGGAAGCAACAGTTAGAACTGGACATGGAACAACAGATTGGTTCCAAATAGGAAAAGCAGTACGTCAAGGCTGTATATTGTCCCCCTACTTATTTAACTCATATGCAGAGTACATCATGAGAAACACTGGGCTGGAAGAAGCACAAGCTGGAATCAAGATTGCTGGGAGAAATATCAATAACCTCAGATATGCAGATGACACCACCTTTATGGCAGAAAGTGAAGAGGAACTAAAAAGCCTCTTGATGAAAGTGAAAGAGGAGAGTGAAACAGTTGACTTAAAGCTCAACATTCAGAAAACAAAGATCATGGCATCTAGTCCCATCACTTCATGGGGAATAGATAGGGAAACAGTGGAAACAGTGTCAGACTTTATTTTTGGGGGCTCCAAAATCACTGCAGATGGTGACTGCAGCCATGAAATTAAAGGACACTTACTCCTTGGAAGAAAAGTTATGACCAACCTAGACAGCATATTGAAAAGCAGAGACATTACTTTGCCGACTAAGGTCCGTCTAGTCAAGGCTATGGTTTTTCCAGTGGTCACGTATGGATGCGAGAGTTATACTATGAAGAAAGCTGAGCGCCGAAGAATTGATGCTTTTGAACTGTGGTGTTGGAGAAGACTCTTGAGAGTCCCTTGGACTGCAAGGAGATCCAACCAGTCCATTCTGAAGATCAGCCCTGGGTGTTCTTTGGAAGGAAAGATGCTAAAGCTGAAACTCCAGTACTTTGGCCACCTCATGCGAAGACTTGACTCATTGGAAAAGACTCTGATGCTGGGAGGGATTGGGGGCAGGAGGAAAAGGGGACGACCGAGGATGAGATGGCTGGATGGCATCACAGACTTGATGGACGTGAGTTTGAGTGAACTCCGGGAGTTGATGATGGACAGGGAGGCCTGGCATGCAGTGTTGCATGGGGTCGCAAAGAGTTGGACACGACTGAGTGAGTGAACTGAACTAAACTGAAGTTGTTATTTGTACATAGTGAGTCAAATATGTAGTGTTTTTAGATTTCAGTCTTTGAACACTGTGACTAAGAATAAGATTTATAATGAAGCATATAAATGAATAAAAGGATACAATTTATCATTTAGTATATAGTAATATATTGTGTTTCCATGGGAGGGTTAATACAAGTCTATAGTGGCAATTCTTAAAGGAAAAAGATTCAGAAATACAAAAGGTTTGTTTTCCCTCAGTACATTTTGGTGCTACAACCTGACTGACCACTTATGTTCATTGAGAATTTAAAAGTTCTTTATGACCATGTACCAGATAAGAGGCTAATATCCAAAATATTGGAAGAACTCAATACAACTCAACATTGAGCCAAAAAATGAACAATCTGATTAAAAAATTGGCGTAGGACCTGAATGGGCTTCCCAGGTGGCACAGTGGTAAAAAATCCACCTGCCAGTGCAGGAGACGCAGGAGACAGGGATTCAGTCCCTGGGGTGGGAAGATCCCCTAGAGTAGAAAGTGGCAACCCACTCCAGTATTCTTGCCTGGAAACTTCCATGGACAGAGGAGCCTGGATGGCTACCATCCATGGGGTCACAAAGAGATAGAACTGAGCACGTGTGCACACGCACACACACGTACACGCACACACAGGACCTTAATAGTCAGTTTTCAGAAAGACATGGGTGGCCAACAGGTACATGAAATGGAGTTCAGCATCACTAATCATCAGGGAAATGCAAATCAAAACTACAATGAGGTATCACCTCATACCTGTAAAAAGGGCTGTTATCAAAAGCAAACAAACAAATAAAAAATAATAAAGAAATAATGCCTTGGCAAAGATGTGGATAAAAAGGAAACCTATGGTAGAATGTAAATTGGTACATCCATTATGGGAATAAATTAAAATAGACCTACCCTATGGCCCCATATCTGTGTATATATCCCAATTTTGGAATATATTGGAAGGAAATGAAATCATTACCTCAAAGTGTACCTGCACAGCCATACTTATTGCAACATTAATCACAAATAACCACAACATGGAAACAACCTAAGTGGTCATCAGTGAATGAGTGGACAGTGAAAATGTGATATATATATATATATGAAAATGTGAGATATAACATGGCACATATATATTTACACATGAATATATATAGATGCATGAATATTATTGAACCATTTTTTTAAAAAAGGAAGTCTTATCATTTGTGTCATGGATGTACCTTAAGAGCATTATGCTTAATGAAATAAGTCATATGGAGAAAGACATGACCTCACATATAATATAGAATCTTTAAGAAAAAAAGCCAGACTCGGGGAAACAGATTAGAAGGGTGATTGCTAGGGGCTAGGAAGTGAGGGAAATGGGGAAAGGGTACAAATGTTCGAAGGGTACAAATTCCCAGTTATAAGCAGAATAAATTCTTGGGAACTGATATTTAGCTTGGTGCCTATAGTTAACAGCAGTGTATTATATACTTGAAAGTTGAAAATAAAATAGATCGTTAAGTGTCCTGACCTTAAACACACACACAAAATATAATTAGGTGAGGTGGTGGATGGGTTAACTAACCTTACTGAGGTAATCATTTTGTACTATGTGTATCAAATCGTCACACTGTACACAAATATATCAATTATATCTCAACTAAGCTGGAAGAAATAAACATGTCCTCTAAGGAAAAAAAAGTTACTTATTATGTGAAATTATTTATGTTGTATGTTTATATCAAAGGATGAATATTCACGACAGATAATATGAATGTCTTTGATTATGAGCTGCTAACTAGACACCATTGGCTGGTATTAGAGGTAAAACTCAGTAAATGCATCAAATTAACCTTTCTAAATCTGAAAAACTCCAGATTCACTTTTCCCCAAGATTTTCTAAGAGTAAATTATAATGGTATTCATCTACAGAGACATGAGGCTTTTGTTTTTCTCTTTGCAACCTTCAATGCTCTTTGAATTTTACCAGTGTTATTGATGACTGTAATAAATTTTTAAAAATAAACTTAGAAGTAAACATGATAGACTGTCTCGTAAGCTATGGAGAAAAGCTCAGTTTGCTCTTTCCTCTATGACATGACTTTTAAGTGGGTAGTATTCTCAACCAAGACCCCAGAGAAAGGGGCTCATACTACGCTCTAGAGTGGGTAGGATGGACTGTATAAATTTGGGTCTTGGACAAAGTCTTAAAATAGAAGGGAGTAAGGATGGTTAGAGAACAAGAAAAGTAGTGAAGAGCAAACCCAAAGAAGGTGATACTAGATGAAAATACACATAGTGTATAATGTGTGTGTTTGGAGCTTCTTGCTAATTGTATAAATTTGTTTACTTTTACTTTATATTATGCAAATATAGCTTAATATCTGTGTATGGGACTTGAAATTCTGCAGTGTAGAGTTAGTAGAACTTCCCTTGCTTTATTCCACATTCATGAATTAACTGATGAATTTTAAATAGCTGGCATGTTGTACAATTCTGAAGACATGAAATAAAGGCATTGTACTGTGTTTTTACTTCACCCATTAACTACTTTAATACCCTTAAATTATAAGACTTCATTTCTTCTAGGTGAAATATGTGAAGAGAAACAATTTTGTGATCTTGCTGTATACCGAATTCTTATTTTACTTTCTAGCTGTCAGTTAGTTATTTTAACTTGTCTACCAGCGTCACTTAACTACTGGTTAGTTTTATAGATTCTTTTGTGTATTTGTCACTTATATGGACTCTTCATTTCCCAGCTTTTCTCTTTAATCATTACTTTACTTAGAAAATTTAGACCAAAACTTTTAATAACAAATCAAGTACTTTAATGAAGTATGTGTCTGTGCTTAGTAGCTCAGTCATGTCCAGCTCTTTGCGACCCCATGGGCTATACAGCCCATCAGGCTCCTCTGTCCATGGGAATTCTTCAGGCCAGAATACTGGAGTGGGTCCCCATGTCCTCTTCTTCATGAAGTATAAAGTTATTAGAAATAGTGTCACCATGTGCCTCTGTTCTGTAAGTTATAGCAAAAGAATTTATTTGAAGCAAATTTTAATTGTGTCTCCAGCAATGTTTCTGCATAAGATTTATTCAACATCTTTTTTGTATTTAATATAGAAAATTTCAAATGTTATATTTACTTTGTTATTATTTCTCATTTTCATTAATATTTGTATAATATGTTACAGTGTCTTCATTTAATTTTCCATGAATGCAGAAGGTTTTTTATCCCTCCAGGTTTGTTACGATATGATTAACATATAGTATTGTGTAAGTTTCAAGTATACAGCATGATGATTTGACTTAAGTACATCATGAAATGATTGCCACAATAAGTTTAATAAATATCCATCACCTTGTATAAATAGAAAGAAATGTTTTTTCACTTGTGATGAGAAAGAACTCTTAGGATTCACTTTCCTAGCAACTTTTATATATAATATACAGCAGTTAATCATGTTACTAATATTATATTTTACATCCCTAGTAGTTATTTATTTTATAAATGGACGTTTGTCCATTTGCCCTTCTTCGTCCAGTTTCCTCTCTCCCTCTGGTAACCACACATCTGTTCTCTTTTTCTATGAGTCTGGTTGGTTGTTTTATGAAGTATAATTGACCTGCAGCACTAGATTAGTTCCTGAAGACAACTCTGATTCCATATTGCTATTCCTTATAAATGTATCACAGTAAATCTAGTTTCTGTCTGTCACCATACAAATACAGTACATTATTTTTTTTTACAAGAACACTTCAAGATTTATTACTGCTATATCACAGGTGAAAAGGCTATTTTACGTAAGAGAGGATTACCCTAGGGTATATAATGAGTTAATGATTTAGGGACTCTGATCAGTTTTGTTTTGTTTTGTTTTGTTTTTGCACTTTTTCCCCCCAAATGTGGTACATTTTTATTGACTGTATTTCCCAAGTTATGTGTTTCATTCTCATGACTCATTTCTTATAAGTGGAAGTTTGCTGCTAAGTCGCTTCAGTCATGTCCGACCCTGTACAACCCCATAGATGGCAGCCCACCAGGCTCCCCTGTCCCTGGGATTCTCCAGGCAAGAACACTGGAGTGAGTTGCCATTTCCTTCTCCGATGCATGAAAGTGAAAAGTGAAAGTTAAGTTGCTCAGTCGTGTCCGACTCTTCGCAACCCCATGGACTGCAGCCCACCAGGCTCCTCCATCCATGGGATTTTCCAGGCAAGAGTACTGGAGTGGGGTGCCATCACCTTTGGTACCTATTAAATTTCCTCACCTTTATCACTCATTTCCCACCCCACTCTGGCAACCACTTGTTTGTTCTCTGAATCTGTGATTCCGTTTTGTTCTATTTCTTCACTTATTTTGTTGTTTAGATTCCACATGAAATAATTTGTGTTTCTGTAATTTATTTCACATAGCATAGTACCCTATGGGTTGATCCATGTTGTGACGGACAGCCAGCTTTCATCCTACTTTGAGTTCAGTTCAGTTGCTTAGTTGTGTCCCACTCCTTGCAACCCCATGAAATGCAGCACACCAGGCCTCCCTGTCCATCATCAACTTCCAGAGCTTGCTCAAACTCATGTCCATCAAATCGGTGATGCCATCCAACCATCTCATCCTCTGTCGTCCCCTTCCCCTCCTGCCTTCAATCTTTCCCAGCATTAGGGTGTTTTCTAATGACTCAGCTCTTCACATCAGGTGGCCAAAGTATTAGAGCTTCAGCTTCAGCATCAGCCCTTCCAATAAATATTCAGGGTTGATTTTCTTTAGGATTGACTAATCCTAAGGAATTAGGATTTGTCAAGGGACTCTCAAGAGGCTTCTCCAATACCCCAGTTCAAAAGCATCAGTTCTTCAGCACTCAGCTTTCTTTGTGGTCCCACTCTCACATCCATACATGACTACTGGAAAAACTATAACTTTGACTAGATGGACCTTTCTTGGCAAAGTAATGTCTCTGCTTTTTATTATGTTGTCTAGGTTGGTCATACCTTTTCTTCCGAGGAGCAAGCGTCTTTTAGTTTCATGGCTGCAGTCACCATCTGTAATCATTTTGGAGCCCAAGATAATAAAGTCTTTCACTGTTTCCATTGTTTCCCCATCTATTTGCGGTGAAGTGGTGGGACTGCAATGCCATGATCTTAGTTTTTTGACTGTTGAGTTTTAAGCCAGCCTTTTCATTCTCCTCTTTTACTTTCATCAAGAGGCTTTTTAGTTCCTCTTCACTTTCTGCCATAAGGGTGGTATCATCTGCATATCTGAGGTTGTTGATATTTCTGTCAGCAATCTTGATTCCATCTTGTGCTTCATCCAGCCCAGCATTTCTCATGATGTACTCTGCATAGAAGTTAAATAAGCATCATGCAACACATTCCCATGGGCTATCTGTTTTACATATTGGAATATATGTATGTTTTCATGCTATTCTCTCAATGCATCCCATCCTCTGCTTTACCCACTGTGTCCATAAGTCTTTTCTCTATGTCCGTGCCTCCATCGCTGCCCTGAGGATAGGGTCATCAATACCATCTTTCTATATTCCATATATGCATTAATATATGATATTTGTCTTTTTCTTTCTGATTTACTTCACTCTGTCTAGTGAAGATTCTTCCACCTCCTTAGAACTAGTTCAAATGCTTTCCTTTCTATGGCTCAGTAATAGTCCATTGTATATATGTACCACAACTTCTTCATCTCTTCATATGTTAGTGGACATCTAGGTTGCTTCCATGTCTTAGCTATTGCCCAGTCTTTAGTAGGACTTTGTTTTTTGTTGTTGTTGTTGTTACTGAGTTGTATATTTTAGATATTAACCCTTTATCATATATATATTGCTTGCAAGTGTTTTCTTCCATTCAAGATGCATTCTTATCATTTTGTTGATAATTTTCTCATCCTGTGCATAAGTTTTTAGTTTGACATGATCCCGTTTGTTTATTTTTGCCTTTGTTTCCCTTGCCTGAGGAAATGTGTCCCAAAAAATATTACTAAGACTGATGTCAAAGAGCATATTACCTGTATTTTCTTTGGAGAATTTTTGTGACTTCAGCTCTTACAGTTAAGCTTTTAATACATTTTAAGCTTCTTTTTGTATATGGTGTGAGAAAGTACTATAATTTGATTTTTATGCGTATGGCTATCCAATTTTCGCAGCACCATTTATTAAAGAGACTGTCTTTCCTCCTTTCTATGTTTTTGCCTCGTTTGTCACATATTAATTGACCATATAAGGATTGGTTCATTCTAGACTTTTTGTTTTGTCCCCATTAATCCCAATGGGATCCCCCTGGTCCCAAAACTCTGTCAGTTTTTGTGCCAGCACTGTACTATTTTGATTACTATATGTTTCTAGTGTACCTTGAAGTCAGGGAGCTTGACAGTTCCAGTTTTGTTTGTTTCTTGAGATTGTTTTGGCAATTTGGAGTCTTCTAGAATTATATGTTCTAGTTCTGTGAAAAATGTCATAGGCATTTTTATAGGGATGGCATTGAAACTGTATGATTCAGTGAACCTTGGGTAGTATGTTTGTCTTAACAATATTATTTCTTCCAATCTATGAGCATGATATGCCTTTCCATCTGTTTCTGTCATTTTTTTATCCATGTCTTACTGGTTTCCAAGTATAGATTTTTCACTTTCTTAGGTTCATTTATAGGATTTAATTATAAACAGTATTGCTTTCTTAATTTGTCTCCTGATCGGTCACTGTTACTCTATAGAAATGCAAATTTTCTGTATATTGATTTTGTATCCTGCAATTTTACTGAATTTATTTATTAGTTCTAATTGTTTTTTTCTTGAACACTTGAAGATTTTCTCTCTAAAATATCATGTTATCTGCAACCAATCACATTTTACTTCTTCCTTTCCAATTTGGATTTTTTTTTTCTTTTTCTTGTCTGATTATTGTGCCCAGATTTTCTAAACTATGTTTAATAAAAGTGTCAAGAGTGGCATCCTTTTCTTATTCCTGATCTTACAGGAATGGCTTTCAGCTTTCACCATTCAGTATGATGTTAGCTGTAGATGTGTCATGTATTTATGACAAATATTTAATACGTTGAGGTATGTTCCTTCTATACCCACTTTGTTGAGAGTTTCTAATCATAAACTGTTTTAATCATAGCTTTTTAAATCAAATTGATGTTAAATTTTATCAAGAGTGATTTCTTCATCTATTCAGATAATCATATGATTCATATACTACATTTGCACATGTGCTAATGTGGTATATCACATTGACTGATTTGCTGATATTGAATCATCTCTGTGTCCCTGGGATAAATCTCTCTTGATATGAATGTATCATCCTTTTAATGCATTGTTCAATTTGTTAATATTTTGTTGATAATTTTCTGTCTATGTTTATCAGTGATATTGGCCTATTAGTTTTATTTTTATGTGCTGTCTTTAGTTTTGGTATCAAGATGATGCTGGATGCATAGGATGCGTTTGTAAGTATCCTGAATACATAGGTTTGTTTTCTGTCATCTTCAAAAACTGATTATGGCAATTAGGAGTAGTTCATATAGCTCACTTGCTACACAAGATTGTCTGATATCTATTTTTGTGTTGTCTGAAATTTTTAGTGTCATGTGTTACTTAGTAATAAAAAATATAAAACAAAAACTACTGTGTGCTGAAGTAAGGCATTACTTTTTCATTGATTTTCAGTTTCAGCTAAACTTCTTATGTATATTTTATTTAAGAAGCTTACTAAACGCTATGTGATCATAGTATCTTTATAAGATACACAGTATCTTTACATATTACTTTTTGTCTCACATACTATCTTTTATTTCAATGTCTTTTTCATTCCAAAGAAAAAAGTAAAGTCATAAATCTGCTAACTTGCACTGTAAGAATTACCCAATTTCTTCATCCTAAATGGGACCTATAGAGAGATTGATTTTCATACAAGTCAGTTGCTGCTGCTATATTAGCGTCACACACACACACACACACACACACACACACACATATCTGCCTGTCATATCTGTCACCAGGGTTACGAGTGTGCTATTTATGAAAGAATTCTGAATTCTTTGTTTCTTATACTTCAAACACACCACATTATTTTATACAAAGTATTCAAGAGACAGTTGGTTCTGTAAAATGATTCAGTTCAGTTCAGTTCAGTCGCTCAGTCGTGTCCGACTCTTTGCGACCCCATGAATTGCAGCACACCAGGCCTCCTTGTCCATCACCAACTCCCGGAGTTCACCCAGACTCACGTCCATCGAGTCCATGATGCCATCCAGCCATCTCATCCTCGGTCATCCCCTTTTCCTCCTGCCCTCAATCCCTCCCAGCATCAGACTCTTTTCCAATGAGTCAACTCTTCACATGGGGTGGCCAAAGTACTGGAGCTTCAGCTTTAGCATTATTCCTTCCAAAGAAATCCCAGGGCTGATCTCCTTTACAATGGACTGGTTGGATCTCATTGCAGTCCAAGGGACTCTCAAGAGTCTTCTCTAACACCACAGTTCAAAAGCATCAATTCTTCGGTACTCAGCCTTATTCATAGTCCAGCTCTCACATCCATACAGGACCACAGGAAAAACCATAGCCTTGACTAGATGGACCTTAGTCAGCAAAGTAATGTCTCTGCTTTTGAATATGCTATCTAGGTTGGTCATAACTTTTCTTCCAAGGAGTAAGCATCTTTTAATTTTGTGGCTGCAGTCACCATCTGCAGTGATTTTGGAGCCCCAAAAAATGAAGTCTGACACTGTTTCCCCATCTGTTTCCCATGAAGTGATGGGACCGGATGCCATGATCTTTGTTTAGGAAGATCATATTTTGCTAAATTATCTAGATCCAATTATATTTCATACTTTACATTATTAAACTTTTGAGTATAAACTTAACAATCTTAAAAGACCAAACAAACTAAAAAAAATTGTAAGTCTTATGATATACAGCATATTAAATATTGGGAACTGCTTGAATTTATATCATTGTGATTTACTAGAATCTATTAATCATAGTGAAATCAGATTGGTTATATTCTTTGCTGCCAAAGATATAGAACCTCTATATAGTCAGCAAAAACAAGACCTGGAGATGACTGTGACTTAGATCGTGAACTCGTTATCGCAAATTTCAGACTTAAATTGAAGGAAGTAGGAAAAGCACTAGCCCATTCAGGTGTGACCTAAATCAAATCCCTACATTATACAGTGGAAGTGCCAAATAGACTCATGGAATTAGATCTAAGGGAAGTCTGAAAATCTATGGACAGAAGTTAGTAGTACTGTATAGACATAATGGTCAAAACCATCCCCAAGAAAAAGAAATGAATAAAAGGCAGAAATGGTTGTCTTAGGAGGCCTTACAAATAGCCAAGAAAAGAAGCTAAAGGCAAAGGAGAAAAGAAAAGTTATACCCATCTTAATGCAGAATTACTTCGAATAGTAAGGAGAGAGAGAAAGCCTTCCTATGTGAGCAATGCAAAGAAATAGAGGAAAATAATAGAATAGGAATGACTAGAGATCTCTTCAAGAAAACTAGAGATACCAAGGGAACATTCCATGCAAAGATGGGCACAATAAAGGACAGAAAAGATATGGACTTAACAGAAGTTGAAGATATTAAGAAGAGGTGGCAAGAATATACAGAAGAACTATAAAAAGAATTCTTCAAGACCCAGATAACCATGATGATCTGTTCACTCACCTAGAGCCAGACCTCCTGGAGGGCGAAGTCAAGTGGGCCTTAAGGAGCATCACTGCAAACAAAAGCTAGTGGAGGTGATGGAATTCTAGCTGAACTATTTCAAATCCTAAAAGATAATGCTGTGAAAATGCTGCTCAAATATGGCAGCAAATTTGGAAAACTCAGCAGTGGACACAGGATTGGAAAAGGTCACATTTCCATTCCAATCCCAAAGAATATTCCAACTACTGCACAATTGAACTTGTGTCACAGGCTGGCAAGGTAATGCTCAAAATCCTCCAAGCTAAGCTTCAATAGCCAGTGAACTGGTAACTTCCAGATGTACAAGCTGGGTTTACAAAAGACAGAGGAACCAGAGATCAAATTACCAACATTTGTTGGATCATACAGAAAGCAAGAGAATTCCAAAACACAACTACTTCTGTTTCATTGACTACGCTAAAGCATTTGACAGTGTGGATCACAGCAAACTGTGGAAAATTCTTAAAGAGATGGAAGTACCAGACCACCTGACCTGCCGAGAAACCTGTATGCAGGTTAAGCAGCAGCGGTTAGAACCGGACATGAAACAACGTTCAAAACTGGGAAAGGTGTACGTCAAAGCTGTATATTCTCACCATGCTTAATTTACCTTCTATGCAGAGTACATCATGTGAAATGTCAGGTTGGATGAAGACAAGATGGATTCAAGAATGCTGAGAGAAATATCAGTAACCTTTGATATGCAAAAGACACTGCCCTTATGGCAGAAAGCAAGCAAAGAGGCATTAAAGAACCTCTTGATGAAGGTGAAGGAGAAGAGTAAAAAAGCTGGCTTAAAACTCAGCCGTCAAAAAACTAAGATCATGGCATCTAGTCCTGTCACTTCATAGTAAATAGATAGGGAAACAATGAATAAAAGGACAGACTTTATTTTCTTGGGCTCCAAAATTACTGTCAGCAGTACCTGCAGCCATGAAATTAAGATGCTTGCTCCTTGGAAGAAAAGATGTGACCAGCCTAGTTCAGTTCAGTTCAGTTCAGTCCCTCAGTCGTGTCTGACCCTTTGTGACCCCATGAACCACTGCATGCCAAGCCTCCCTCTCCATCACCAACTCCCGGAGGCCACCCAAACCCGTGGCCATTGAGTCAGTGATGCCATCCAACCGTCTCATCCTCTGTCGTCCCCTTCTCCTGCCCTCAATCTTTCCCAGCATTAGGGTCTTCTCAAATGAGTCTGTTCTTTGCATCAGGTGGCCAAATATTGGAGTTTCAGCTTCAACATCAGTCCTTCCAGTGAACACCCAGGACTGATCTCCTTTAGGATGGACTGGTTGGATCTCATTGCAGTCCAAGGGACTCGCAAGAGTCTTCTCCAACACTACAGGTCAAAGCATCAATTCCTCAGCACTCAGCTTTCTTAAAAAGTCCAACTCTCACATCCATAAATGACTACTGGAAAAACCATACCCTTGACTAGACAGACCTTTGTTGGAAAAGTAGTGTCTCTGCTTTTTAATATGCTGTCTAGGTTGGTCATAACTTTCCTTCCGAGGAATAAGTGTCTTTTAATTTCATGGCTGTAGTCACCATCTGCAGTGATTTTGGAGCTCAGAATAATAAAGTCAGCCATTGTTTCCACTGTTTCCCAATCTGTTTGCCATGTAGTGATGGGACCAGATGCCATGATCTTAGTTTTCTGAATGTTGAGCTTTAAGCCAACTTTTTCACTCTCCTCTTTCACTTTCATCAAGAGGCTCTTTAGTTCTTCTTTACTTTCTGCCATAAGGGTGGTGTCATCTGCATATCTGAGGTTATTGATATTTCTCCCAGCAATCCTGATTCCAGCTTGTGCTTCTTCCAGCCCAGCATTTCTCATGATGTACTCTGCATATGAGTTAAATAAGTAGGGGGGCAATACACAGCCTTGACGTATTCCTTTTCCTGTTTGGAACCAGTCTGTTCCATGTCCATTTCTAACTGTTGCTTCCTGACCTGCATACAGGTTTCTCAAGAGGCAGGTCAGGTGGTCTGGTATTCCCATCTCTTTCAGAATAACAGAGTTTATTTGATCCACACAGTCAAAGGCTCTGGCATAGTCCATAAAGCAGAAATAGATGTTTTTCTGGAACTCTCTTGCTTTTTCGATGATCCAGCAGATGTTGGCAGTTTGATCTCTGGTTCCTCTGCCTTTTCTAAAACCAGCTGGAACATGTGGAAGTACATGATTCACATATTGCTGATGATTGACTTGGAGAATTTTGAGCATTACTTGACTAACATGTGAGATTAGTGCAATTGTGCTGCAGTTGAGCATTCTTTGGCATTGCCTTTCTGTTGGCTTGGAATGAAAACTGACTTTTTCCAGGCCTGTGGCCACTGCTGAGTTTTCCAGATTTGCTGGCATATTGAGTGCAGCACTTCACAGCATCATCTTTTAGGATCAGTCTATTTGCTGTGAATATTAAAGTGTTTCTTGATAGATGTTGTAAAGTTTTATTGTTACTAAATTTAATATATATATAAATTTTCATGTGTTGTTCTTGTTTGATCACTATGTTGCATCTGACTCTTTGGGACCTTGTGGGCTTTAGCACACCAGGCTGCAGTATCTCCCATCAGTTCAGTTCAGTTCAGTTGCTCAGTTGTGTCTGACTCTTTGCGACCCCTTCGCAGCAGGCCAGGCCTCCCTGTCCGTCACCAATTCCCAGAGTTCACTCAGACTCACGTCCATTGAGTCAGTGATGCCATCCAGCCATCTCATCCTCGGTCATCCCCTTCTCCTCCTGCCCCCAATCCCTCCCAGCATCAGAGTCTTTTCCAATGAGTCAACTCTTCACATGAGGTGGCCAAAGTACTGGAGTTTCAGCTTTACCATCATTCCTTCCAAAGAAATCCCAGGGCTGATCTCCTTCAGAATGGATTGGTTGGATCTCCTTGCAGTCCAAGGGACTCTCAAGAGTCTGCAACACCACAGTTCAAAAGCATCAATTCTTCCGACACTCAGCCTTCTTCACAGTCCAACTCTCACATCCATACATGACCACTGGAAAAACCATAGCCTTGACTAGACGGACCTTAGTCGACAAAGTAATGTCTCTGCTTTTGAATATGCTATCTAGGTTGGTCATAACTTTTCTTCCAAAGAGGAAGCGTCTTTTAATTTCATGGCTTCAGTCACTATCTGCAGTGATTTTGGAGCCCAAAAAAATAAAGTCTGACACTGTTTCCCCATCTATTTCCCATGAAGTGATGGGACCGGATGCCATGATCTTAGTTTTCTGAATGTTGAGCTTCAAGCCAACTTTTTCACTCTCCACTTTCACTTTCATCAAGAGGCTTTTTAGTTCCTCTTCACTTTCTGCCATAAGGGTGGTATCATCTGCGTATCTGAGGTTATTGATATTTCTCCTGGTCATCTTGATTCCAGCTTGTGTTTCTTCCAGTCCAACGTTTCTCATGATGTATCTCCCATAGTTTGTTCAGATTCACATCCATTGAGTTGGTGAAGCTACCTAACCACATCATCCTCTGTTTCATCCTTCTCTTTTGTCTTCAATCTTTCCCAAATTCAGGGTCTTTTCCAATGAGTCAGCTCTTTGCATCAGGGGACTAAAGTACTAGAACTTGAGCTTTATTATCAGTCCTTCCAATGAATATACAGGATTGATTAACTTTAGGATTGACTGGTTTTATCTCCTTGCAGGTCAATGGATTCTCAAGGGTCTTCTCCACTTCCACTGTTTGAAAGCATCAGTTCTTCACTACTCAGTTTCTTTATGGTCCAACTCTCACATCTGTACATGAAACCATAGCTTTGACTATATGGACCTTTGCTGGCAAAGTAATGTCTCTGCTTTTTAATATGCTGTCTAGGTTCATCATAGCTTTCCTTCCAAGGAGCAAGCTTCTTTTAATTTCATGTCCACAGTCATGTTGCAGTCACTGTCCATAGTGATTTTGGAGCCCACGAAAATAAAATCTATCACTATTTCCACTGTTACTCTTCTATTTGCCATGAAGTGATGGGACCGGATATCATGATGCTAGTTTTTTGAATGTTGAGTCCTAATCCAGCTTTTCAATCTTCTCTTTCACCCCCATCAAGAGGCTTTTTATTTCATCTTCAGTTTCTACCATTAGAATGGTATCCTCTGCATATCTGAGGTTGTTGATCTTTCTCCCAGAAATCTTGATTCCACCTTGTGATTCATCCAGCCTGCCATTTCACACGATGTACTCTATTTATTAAAGTTAAATAAGAAAGGTCACAAAAGCAGCCTTTTCATACTCCTTTCCCAATTTTGAAACAGTCAGTTTCTCCCTGTAAGGTTCTTACTCTTGTTTCTTGATCCACATACAGGTTTCTCAGGAGACAAACAAGGTGATCTGGTATTCCCGTTTCTTTAAGAATATTCACAGTTTGTTTTGATTGACACAATCAAAAGGTTTCATGTAATCAGTGAAGCAGTAGATGTTTTTCTTCTGGTCCAGTGAGTGAGTGTGATTTGATCTGATTCCTCTGCCTTTTCTAAACCAAACTTGTACATCTGGAGAATTTTGGTTCATGTACTCTGAAGCTTAGCTTGAAGAATTTTAAGCATAACCTTACTAGCATGCCAAATGAGTGCAGTTATACAGTAGTTTGAACATTCTTCGGCATTGCCCTTATTTGAGATTGGACTGAGAACTGACCTTTTCCAGTATGGTGGCCACTGCTTAGTTGTCCAAATTTGTTAACTGAGTACAGCATTTAAACAGCATAATCTTTTAGGATTTTAAATAGTTTAGCTGAAACTTTATTGCATCCACTAGCTTTGTTTGCAGTAATTCTTCCTAAGGCCCCCTTGACTTTGCACTCCAGGATATCTGGCTATTGGTGAGTTGACCATACTATCATGGTTATCCAGGTCATTAAGACCTTTTCTGTATAGGTCTTCTGTGTTCTTGCCTCCTCTTCCTAATCTCTTCTGCTTCTGTGTTAGGTCCTTACTGTTTATGTCCTTTATCATGGCCATCCTTGCATGAAATGTTCCTTTGATATCTCCAGTTTTCTTGAAGATCTCTCTCATCTTTCCCATGCTACTGTTTCCTCTTTTTTTTTTTTTTTTTCTTTTTGCATTGTTCATTTATTTAAGAAAGTTCTCCTAGATATTATCTGGAACTCTGCTTGGGTATGTCTTTCCCTTTCTCCTTTGCCTTTTGCTTCTCTTCTTTCCTCAGCTATTTGTAAAGCCTCCTCAGACAACCACTTTGCCTTCTTGCATTTCTTTTTTGGGAGGATGGTTTTGGCCACCACCTCCTCTACACTGTTATGAACCTCTGTCCTTAGTTCTTCAATCACTCAGACCTAAGCCCTTAACTCCATTCATCACCTCCAGTATATTATCATACAGGGTTTGATTTAGGTCATACCTGAATGGCCTAGTGGTTTTCCCTACTTTCTTTAATTTGATTCTAAATTTTACAATAAGGAGCTGATGACTTAAGCCTCGGTCAGCTCCAGGTCTTTTTCCTGACTATTTAGAGCTTCTCCATCTTTAACTGCAAAGAATATAATCAATCTGATTTCAATATTGACCATTTGGTGATATCCATGTGTAAAGTCATCTCTTGTGTTGTTTGGAAAGGGTGTTTGCTATGACCAACATGTTCTCTTGAGAAAACTCTGTTAGACTTTGCCCTGCTTCATTTTGTACTACAAGGCCAAACTTGCCTGTTTTCTCTTGACTTCCTACTTTTGCATTCCTTTGATGAAAAGGCCGTCCTTTTTCATTTACCTCTAGAAGATCTTGGAGGTCTTCATAGAACCCTGTCAACTTCAGCTTCTTTGACAATCTTGGTTGAGGGCACAGACTTGAATTACTGTGATGTGTAATGGTTTGCTTTGGAGACAAACTGAGATCATTCTGTTGTTTTTGAAACTGCACCCAAGGACTGCATTTAGGACTCTCTTGTTGACTATGAGAGTTACTCCATTTCTTCTAAGAAGTTCTTCCCCACAGTAGTAGATATAATGGTCATCTGAATTAAATTTGCCTAATCCTATCCAAATTAGAAGTGGTCAAACAGAAGATAGCATGAGTGAACATCGACATTTTAGGAATCAGGGAACTAAAATGGACTGGAATGGATGAATTTAACTCAGATGACCATTATATCTACTACCATGAGCAAGAAACCCTTAGAAGAAATGGAGCACCCATCACAGTCAACGAAAAAGTCCAAAAGGCTGTAGTTGGATGCAATCTCAAAAACAACAGAATCATCTCTATTCATTTCCAAGGAATATCACAGTAACCCAATTCTGTGCCCCAACCAGTAATGCTGGAGAAGCTGAAGTTGAACGGTTATATGAAGACCTACCAGACATTCTAGAACTAACACCCAAAACAGATGTCCTTTTCATTATAGAGGACTGGAATGCAAAAGTAGGAAGTTAAGAAATACCTGGAGTAACAGGCAAATTTGGCCTTGGAGTACAGAAGGAAGGAAGCAAAGGCTAATAGAGTTTTGCCAAGTGAACGCACTGGTCATAGCAAACACCCTCTTCCAACAACACCAGAGAAGATTCTACACATGGACATCACCAGATGGTCAATACTGAAATCGGATTGATTATATTCTTTACAGCCAAAGATGGAGAAGCTGTATACAGTCAACAAAAAACAAGACTGGGAGCTGACTGTGCTCAGATCATGAATTCCTTATTGCCAAATTTGAATTGAAGAAACTAGGGAAAACCACTAGACTGTTCGGTATGAGCTAAATCAAATCTCTTACGATTATGCAGTGGAAGTGAGAAATAGATTTAAAGGATCAGATCTGATAGAGTGCCTAAAGAACTATGGACAAAGGTTCATGATGTTGTACAGGAGGCAGGTATCAAGACCATCCACAAGAAAAAGAAATACAAAAAAGCAAAATGGTTGTCTGAGAAGGGCTTATAAATAGCTGTGAAAAGAAGAGAGGCTAAAGGCAAAGGAGAAAAGGAATATCTTCCTGACCCAGGAATCAAATCTGCATCTCCTGCATTGGCAGGCTGGTTCTTTACCACTGAGCCACCAGGAAAGCTCCCTCAGTGATTATTGTTGTTGTTGTTATTGTTCAATCACTAATTTGTGACCAACTCTTTGCGACCCTGTGGTCTGCAGCACACCTGGTTTCCTTGTCCTTCACTATCTCCCAGAGTTTGCTCAGATTCATGTCCATTACATCTGTGATGCCATCCAACCATTCATCTTCTGTCTCCCCCTTCCCCTCCTGCCCTCAGTCTTTCCCTGAGGAAATGGGGGCCTTTTTCCGATGAGTTGGCTCTTCACATCAGGTGGCCAAAGTGTTGGAGCTTCAGCTTCAGCATCAGTCCGTCCAGTGAATATTCAACACTGATTTCTTTTCAGATTGACTGGTTTGATCTCCTTCGGTCCAAGGGTCTTCTCTCACACCACAGTTAAAAAGCATCAATTTTTCGGGGCTCAGCCTTCATTCTGGGCCAACTTTCACATCCATACATGACCACTATACAAACCGTAGCTTTAACTATATGGAAATTTGTCAGCAAAGTGTTATCCCTGCTTTTTCAATACACTGTCTAAGTTTGTCATAGCTTTTCTTCCAAGAAGCGAGTGTCTCTTAACTGCATGGCTGCAGGCAGTATCCACAGTGATTTTGGAGCCCAAGAAAATAAAATCTGTCACTGTTTCCACACTGTTTTTACTCATTGATTATATGTCACCAGAAGTTTCTTTGTGCTTGCTGTGTTAAACCAACAATCTATGAGACAGCAAATTTGAAAACGTAGGACTAGTAGTTAAACAATTTAAAACTGTAATAATCACAAACATCATGGGGCAAAGGAAGTCATCCAAGTGATCAGCTGCCAGAGTGGCTAAGATAAAAGCATGCTTCTCAGGTCCCTAGTATAGTCATTGACTCATATGCTTCAGGTGCTCTCAAATCATTCCATTAATTCCAATAACTATACCGTTATTAATTTCTTTTAAAGTTGTAAACAGATGTTATTACTGCCTCTAAAATTATGATCTCCTTGGAAAATTCTGTGACCTTCTAGATTAGGGATCAGCAAACTCTGTTAAAGGCCAGATAGTAAACATTTTAGACTTGGCTGACCAGCAGGTCCTCAACTGCTGTTGGGGCATTTTGAAAGCAGTGACAGGTGATACATGAATAAATGAGCACAGTGTTTCTAATTTATTTATGGACACTGAATTTAAATTCCATATGATTTTCAGGTGTTGTGAATTTTTATTGTAGTGATGCTTTTTGAAATGTTTAAAATATAAATACTATTCTTGGCTTGGGGGTAGGGCATGGGGGCATAGAAAAACAGGTGGCTAACCAGATTTGTTCACTGGCTTAAATTTGCCAGCCTCTGCTCTATGTTAAATCTAATGGTAGAGAAAATCAGCTATAGTATTACATTCGCAAACTCCTCTACTACCAATTCTCTCATGCTGTTCCAAAGTGATTTGAGCTTATGCCTGATGACAAGAGATGTTCAACTTGTTACCAGCAGCTTCTGTGTGACCCCAATAATGTTGCTTCTTTGTCCAACTTCACAAGTAACTCACAAAAGTAAATAAAAGGAAATTTCAACACTGCCTGCTGTGAAACTAATTGTCTTTTGTTAGGATGATGTTCAGTTTAGTTGCTCAGTCACATCCAACTCCTTGCGACCCCATGGACTGCAGCACTCCACGCTTCCCTGTCCATCTCCTGGAGCCTACTCAAACTCATGTCCATCACTTCGGTGATGCCATCCAACCATTTCATGCTCTGTTGTCCCCTTCTCCTACCACCTTCAACCTTTCCCAGCATCAGGGTCTTTTCCATTGAGTCGGTTCTTCACATCAGGTGGCCAAAGTATTGGAGCTTCAGCGTCAGTCCTTCCAAAGAATATTCAGGACTGATTTCCTTTAGGATGGACTGGTTGGATCTCCTTGCAGTCCAAGGGACTCTCAAGAGTCTTCTCCAACACCATAGTTCTAAAGCATCAATAATGGAAACAAAAGCTAGGAAACTTGGAAACCAGGCTGTAGTTGCTTCTTCTTGTTTAGTCACTAAGTCACATCTAGCTCCTTTGTGATCCCATGGACAATAGCCCACCAGGCTTCTCTGTGCAAGAGATTTTTCCAGGCAAGAATACTGGAGTGGGTTGCTGTTCTCATCTCCAGGGGATCTCCCTGACCCAGGGATTGAACCTGTGTCTTCTGCATAGACAGACAGATTCATTACCACCAAACCACCAGAGATGCCCGTCCTACTTGGTTCTGTGCTGTGTGCAAAGCTTAGTCACTCAGTCATGTCTGAGTCTTTGTGACCCCATGGACTGTAGCCCACCAGGCTCTTCTGTCCATGGGTTTCTCCAGGCGAAAATACTAGAGTAAGTATGCATTCCCTTCTCCAAAGGACCTTTGCAACCCAAGGATTGAACCCAGATCTCCTGTGTTGCAGGCAGATTCTTTACTGTATGAGCCACCAGGGAAGCCCATGGTTGGTTCTACCACTACACAAAGTTCTGAAGTTTCTCAAACTTCTGAGGCTCCATTTTCTTTCCTGCTCCTCTGTAAGAAGTATTGAGAGGCTCCATTGTGGTAGTCAATATGAAATCACTGGTAAATTAAAAAGTGTATAAAACATTGCCTTTGTGTTGATGGTTGTACTCTGTTGTTTACTCATACATATGATATCTTGCAGAATTTCCTATATATGATGATGTATTCCCTGTGAATATTAGGTATAGATTAAAGATCGCTCATAAACTTTCACAGGCATTTTACCTTTGTACTTTCACACTTTTAAGCTACTCTCATCTCCTTTCTCTGTAGATGTATCAAATTCATTACTAATAGTGCTGTGAAATTTTAAAATTATATCCCTCATATTCTTTCTTATTCCTTTATGAGGGCAGAGACTTTGTTTCATCCCTGTTGTATCTTCAGTATCTAAAACAATATCTGGAATAGATTTGAGTCTCATAAATAATTTGAGTGAATCAAAAATAATCCCATATGTTAATTTGCCTTTCATTATCAAAAGGAATATAGAAAGCATTAAATACATTATAATCAAAGTGTATTTAAATACAGAAAATATGTAGGTTTCCAAAGGAAATCTGCTTTTGCAGTTTTAATAAAATGTAGATCTATCCACAGATCCTTTAGGGTCCATGAGCCCTAGTTTTTAAAATATGGAAGACTATTTAACTTGTATCAGCAGGCACACAATCCATAACTGTGATTGCGAAATTACTTCAACAGGATAAAAAAAAAATGCAAGCTTTATTCGGTCTTTTTAATAAGCCCTTCCTCTGCACTTTTAAGTTATAACAAAAAGAACAATGGATTTTTAAACTTTATTTTAGTTAAATTTCTTTCGGTTGCAACAAGAAAAACAGTTTGGCAAACTTATTTAAAAAGGGCATTTGCCTGGGAAGATACTAAAGTATCATGCATTTGACAGGAAGAAAAGGAACAAGGGTAGCTCTGGGGATTTCATCTTTCCCTAGAGTAGAGCACTTGATCAGGGCTCCCACTCACACATCCAAATTTCAGGCTACTAAAATAGAAATTCAGCTTGGATCACTGATGCATGCCTAAAAAGGTCAGCCAAAGTCAGAGAGTAGAATCATGCAGTAGAGCTATCAGTACTGAGAGCCACTGTTTAGTGCCAGGGTGATTTGAGAAGCTACATCATGAGATGTGTAGTCTTATTAATCTGACTTCAGAAAGTACATTTATTTTATATCTATTAATGTCTCAAAATGAAATATTATACTGAAAGCTGCAGGACATATTTCTGCACTGACAATTAGATAAATTTATAATTATGAATTTTAATGTGCCAAATCACCCACCGCCATATTAATTAATGGCTTAATATCTCATGATACAGCAAATTTAATGCAGTGGCAAAATAGCATAGAGACTTAAGAGTATAGACCTTTGAACTAGACTTGCATGACTTTATATCCAGCTCTATCACTTTATTGGCTATGAAAATTTGGACAAATTGATCTCTGACTCTCATTTTTGCTGTCTATAAAGAGGAAGTTTATCATTGAGCTTTTGGTGCAGTACAAACCACCACAAAAATCTCACTGGCATGCCACAATAAGCATTTAGTTCTTACTCAGAAATCTGTGGATAAGAGGAGTAGGTCTGATCCAGATTGGACTCAACCAGATGTGGGTTCAAGTGGAAGATGCATCTGGGTCTGTGCCTCATGTCTCATCTTCCTTGGACCTGTAGCTACCTGAAATATTTTTTCCTCAGAGACTAAGGCAAGATAGCAAGGAAGAAACCGAGTTGCTAAAGCATACATATTTCAAGGCTCTGCTTGTGTGTTGTCTGCTGTTAGCCCTTTTGGTCAAAGCAAGGCATGTGGCCAGTTCCAAACTCAAAGAGCAGAGAGGTTTATATGCACCTCCTATGGTTATATGGTGGGGAAAGGGAGAAGTAATCCAGGCTACCACAGGGGGTTGATACTGGTATCTAGCTAGTACAGATGTTTTAAGTTTAATAATACACTGTAAAAACTTAGAATAATACCTGGCACACAGTAAACGCTAAATAAATATTTGTTATTGTTAGGCATACTCTTCAGCAGAAACCTAAACAAAAGTTAATTATTCTGTATCTGTGACATAAAGTAGTTATTTGACAAGTATGTCACTTCATTTGAGTTAAACATACATGCTTAAATTTAAGTAAAAACTAGTTTCTGTTTTTTAATTGTAGGTTAGATAAACAAGATTATATGTCTTTGAGACAATCCAGTCAACTTCTGGGATAGAGTGATTACTGCCTCAGTTATTTAACTGTTGGTAAAATCATGAAACTACTAAAGATTGAGTTCGGCCCTCTCATTTTAGAGATACTGTGTTGGGTCAAGAATGGTGAAATACCTAAATCAAAGAGATAAAGGTAGATAGATGGAAGACGGATGGTTAAGTGATAAATAGATGAGTAAACAGAAAATGGGAACACAAGGAAGCACCTAGATTTCTAGAATTCTATTGAGCGCAGGTGTTGTTTCCTGTAGTTTTATCTAAATGCTGTTTATCATATTTTTTTCTTTCAATGAACTATACAAGAAGAAATCATTTTAAGAGTCTTTCAAAATAATTTTTTCAATTTTCCTTCAATTGAGAAAAATATTATTATAGATTAGGATTTATTTATAATGTTAAGAATAAAAATAATCTTTACAGAAGATTACTTACCCTTTCATCTAATATTTTTGAGTACTTATCTGTTAGCCACTGGGCATACAGCTGGGAAAAAAAAATTGGTCTTGTAAGCTTACATTACTTAAAGGAGACAGGCAATAAAGAAATAAATATATATTATATTCCGCAATTCTTTACCTCCAATTCTAAAATCTAAAAGCTCTGAAACAAAATTTTTGTAACTCATATAAAGATAAAATCTGACCTAATATTAACTTGTTTAGTAGTAAAACTGATAAGAACTATTTGTTGTCTTTTTATAAATATCACTTAGAAAGAATATATGTTTTGCCTTTAAAGATATTGACATTTTATTTCAGAGTGCTCAGAATTGGGAGAGAGAGTGCATAATTACGGTATGTTTACCATATTACCTATAAAAACTCAATACTTAATTCCAAGACCCATCTGGTCCCTTAGGGATTATGTTGGGTTGTATAATATCTAGAAAGTACTCTGCCTGGAACTGAAGTATGTATGGGTATAGAAAACGAGGGTCAGTAAGGAGAGGAGTGAGTGATGGAGGGTGGGAAAGTTGTTTAGCTAGTAATAAAAGAAGACCTCTCTGGGTGGTGACATTTGAGTAAATTCTTGAAACGTGTAGTGTTGCTGTCAGAGAAAAGAATATTTCAGTCATTGGGAACAGGCATGTGGCTATGTGGAGAAATGTTCCAGTCTGAGGAAGGACTGGAGTCAAAGACCTAAACTGAAAGTGTGCTTAGCATATTTAAGGAAGAACGAGGTCAACTAGGATGTAGGATGCCCGGCAACAAGTGTGTTAGGACAGGTATCACAGGGCACCCAATCATTTAAGGCAATGTAATCCTTTGGATTTTATCATGGATGCTCTAGGATATCTTTGAAGGATTTTGACTGAGAGTGTCTAAAAATTTGCTTTTTAAAAATATTGGTCGGTTGCGCTGTAGATAATAAAAAGGACCTTCTTTTGCTCTGTGGATAATAGATTGTTGTAGTACCAAAGATGAGAAAAAAATAAATGATCATAACTAGATGAAACAGAAATTAAATGTTAACTGGTCATTTTAAACCAAATAATCTTGATTGTACTTTAATTTTAAAATATCTTAGATATCCATTGAGTACATACTGTACTTGAATTAATAACCTAAATATTATTTAACTATGATGTTTTTTATTTCTAGATTTTTCTCTCATTATTAGGGCTGAGAAATTTAGCTTGGTCACAATAATAATCTTCCTCCCTCTTCCAGAGAGTTTTCTGTTCTGCCTACTGGGAGACAACTAGAGGAAAGAGCCCTAAACTTGAAATGATGAGAGTTAGTTTCTTGTGTTGGCCCTGCCACCAGTTGATTGTAAAAATGGTTGAGCTGTTAAACCTTTCTGGATTTCAGTTTCCTATCCTGAAAGATATGGGGATTGAGCCATCTGATATAGCTCTATCTTACCTGGAGTTATATATTTAGCAAATCCTGTGTGTAAGACTAAAACTCTGTAATTCTTAATGAGACCTCATTAAGAATCTCAAAATGTTCTTAAATATAAATCTAAAAGAAATGTAGAATAACTGGCTATCTGTCCAAAATTCATGCTTATTTCCTTTTTAACAGGACCAGGGAAATAAATACAAGAAGACAAGAACACCGAATATTAGAAGTGTAATCCTCCTCTAATTTCATCAAACACAAAGGAATGACTACCTTGACAGATGGCCACAGAGGATGTCAACAATTTTTTGGAGGCAAGTAATGAAATAAATGTGCTATGAGTTTTATATTATTAAGTATATAAAAACAAATATAATTATGTTATAGAAAAAATAAAAAGTATTTTAATACTTTTTCTATCATAACTATTTCTCCCTTCCTTTTTTTTCCCCTGAGTACTATTTCATGTATAAAATTACCATAAGCTGCTTTTACCCTAACCTGGAGTACTATATAGTATATAAGACTCATTATATCCCTAAATACAAAAACAATTAAATAATAGCAATTAAGTACCCATGTTTGAATACAGGGCTCTTTACATCTCTCTTGGACACATATATAACTACAAACACTAAAGTTATTCATGAAGCTAGAATTATTTTCTATTTATTTTAAAAGTATCTTTGCCAGCAAAGGTCCATCTAGTCAAGGCTATGGTTTTTCCAGTGGTCATGTATGGATGTGAGAGTTGGACTGTGAAGAAAGCTGAGCGCCGAAGAATTGATGCTTTTGAACTGTGGTGTTGGAGAAGACTCTTGAGAGTCACTTGGACTGCAAGGAGATCCAACCAGTCCATTCTAAAGATCAGCCCTGGGTGTTCTTTGGAAGGAATGATGCTAAAGCTGAAACTTCAGTACTTTGGCCACCTCATGCAAAGAGTTGATTCATTGGAAAAGACCCTGATGCTGGGAGGGATTGAGGGCAGGAGGAAGAGGGGACGACATAGGATAAGATGGCCGGATGGCATCACCGACTCGATGGACGTGAGTTTGAGTGAACCCTGGGAGATGGTGATGGACAGGGAGGCCTGGCATGCTGTGATTCATGGAGTCACAAAGAGTTGGACGCAACTGAACTGAACTGATACCATATAGAGGGCTTCCCTGGTGGCTCAGAGAATAAAATGTCTGCCTGCAATGTGGGAGACCTGGGTTTGATCCCGACCTGGGTCGGGAAGATCCCTTGGAGAAGGAAATGGCAACCCATTCCAGTATTCTTGCCTGGAAAATCCCATGGACTGAGAAGCCTGGTAGGCTACAGTCCGTGGGGTCGCAAAGAGTCAGACACGACTGAGCCACTTCACTTACATTGTATACCATACATAATTTTTTGAAATTTCTGCATTTCCTGCTTATTTTAAACAGCTGTTCTAAAGTGCTCTAAAATCTTGAGATGTCATCCCTTTACATCCCTGTTGTCGTTTAGTCACTCAGTCGTGTCTGACTCTTTGTGACCCAGTGGACTATAGCACACCAGGCTTCCCTCTCCTTCACTGTCTCCCAGAGCTTGCTCAAACTCATGTCCATTAAGTCTGTGATGCCATCTAGCCATCTGGTCCTCTGTCTTCCCCTTCTCCTCCTGCCTTCAACCTTTCTGAGCATCAAGGTCTTTTCTAATGTTTTGGCTCTTCAAATCAGGTAACCAAAGTATTGGAGCTTCAGCTTCAGCATCAGTCCTTCCAGTGAATATTCAGAGTTGACTTCCTTTAGGATGGACTGATTTGATCTCCTTGCAGTCCAAAGGACTCTCAAGAGTCCTCTCCAACACCACAGTTCAAAAGCATAAATTCTTTGGCATTCAGCCTTCTTTACCATCTAACTCTAACATCCATACATGATTACTGGAAAAACCATAGCTTTGACTGTACGGACCTTTGTTGGCAAGGTAATGTCTTTGCTTTTTAAAATACTGGCTAGGTTTGTCATAGCTTTTCTTCCAAGGAATAAGCATCTTTTAATTTTGTAGCTACAGTCACCATTTGCAGTGATTTTACATCCCTAGCAGCTTTATATTTTGTGAGAATCGTCCATCCCAAGAGCCCACTGAACTTATCATTACTTTCACAATAGCCCTTATTGCTCCTACAAAAATAGCAGACCAAGAATTGTAGACCACAGTTGCATCTTCAAAACTGAAATTAATTGCATTACCCTCTAAAGGGGATTCGTTTGGAAAGAAATTGACTGCGTTATAAAGAAAAAAAATAATAAATATAAGGAATCTGTCCTCCACTTTCATGAAAAATAAAGGATTAAGTAAATAATATGAAATGGTAAACTCATAAAAACTTGAGTAGAATGCAGTAAAATTGAATTTCTCTAAGCATTTTATACAAACAAAGAAACTGTAGAGATGTTCAGAATTTTTAATTTAGTGTTAATTCAACTCATAGGCCTTAAGGTCATCCAGCAAATGAGTTTGCTTTTTAAGTTGAACATAAAGGACTGCTTTCTAAGTGAAGGAGACCATAAATGTTTAAAAAACCCAGTGTAGAGCTTCTGAGTTTTCTTTCAGTAACTAGAGTCAGAATTAATTTTTGCTTTTCTGCTGGGGAAAATTTCATCTAATTACATTCAAATTATTCTGCAACTTTTTGGATAGCAAATCCTGATCACCAAAGAAAAGAAAAAGCAGCTGTGTTGCCCTTTCCTCATAGTTATGAGAATAGCATTATTATGCAGTCACTAGGCTTTATAGAACCATAAGTGATTATCCACTGGTTGCCTTCTGGCAGAGAGACACCTAAACCTTTTGGAACTGCTGATAATGTATGCCTTCTTTTTTTAAGGATCTTCAAAGAAATAGATTTCATTGCTTCCTTCAGTAAACCAATATAATATAACAGCTGTCAGGAGTTACGGAGATATTTCTTTACCCTTTTATTCAGTGACTGTTTCTAAAAATTCTTTTCTCAGAATTACATTTTAATCATGATGTAAATCTTCTCTTAATTTGGTAGATATAATTCACCTGTTTAAGAAAATATTTCAAATTGACCCATTGCTCAATTAATGAAAATAGTTCCCATAACAATGCTTCCGTATAAGTAACCTGTTGTTGAATTTCTTTCTCTGATATTTCCTTTTTTAACTTATCCACATGTCATATCTTATTTTGGTCTTCAGTTATTCTGTAATCACAGCATCATATCTTATGCCTTATAGCTGTAATTTATCTTTCTTCCACATTATATTAAAAACCATCTCTTTTTTCTCTTTGAATTGCATTCTATTTATGACATTGTCATTAATAAGCCACAGATATTTATAATTCTAATCAAAAGTGCTGACTCATTTCACTTATTTTAAGGTTTATTTGCAAAGTATGTTTTATAAAAAATTTAGTAGTTAGGCAGTTAGAACATAGTGGGTATGACTTATAAGCTTGCTATTCAAGAACACAAATTCATAGAACAGATTGACTAACCCCAACTGTGCCACCCCCACCAGCTGTGTTAACTTGGGCAGATTGATTGTCTTTGTCCCTCAATTTGTACATCTTTAAATTTGATAATAATAATTATAAGGGTTAAATGAGACGGATAATGTAAATAAATAGCTTAGCTGCCTAATACTTGTATAACTCAATAAGTAGGTGATGCAGTTTTTCTACTTTTTGCAAAATGAATGTAAACAGGTTTCCGAATTGTTGTAGTAGTAAGCTGAACTCTTGCAAAAGCAATAATGAATTTATCTATTATTATACTCATGCCAAATTTCTTTTGCATCATGTTTGTTGTACTGCTAGTAAATTTTATTCACATTGAAGTTTCCCAATGAGCAATTTTAAAGTTTATTTTTAAACATGTAAAATATAGTTATCCAAAAATAATCATTAAAAAGGTATATATTTTTTAATTGTTGTTAACATTTTAGCCTCATGAAAACTATGTATATTCCAAATTTTTTAAGAAAGTTTACTTGGATATTCATGGAATCACTGCCTGCCCTAAAATTTTGACTTCATATCAAGCACTGTTATTTGGAGAAATATCTCATGTGCAAGGCAGAATGATTTGATGAATTTTCTCATTTGTATTAAATATCTTTTATATATACACTGATCAGGTATTTATTTAATCTGAGAAACTGATTTGATATTTCACTGGAAAGATAAAAGTGAATAGGCAGTTTGGTTCTCTGTTAACGTTTCTGTGAGAGATACCACAAACTGGGTGGTTTAAATTAACAAAAATGTATTATCTCGCAATCTTTGACGCTAGAAATCTGAAGTCGAGTTGTCCACAGGGGCATGCTGTTTTGATGGCGTTGGGGAGAATCTGCTCCACGCCTTTTTCTTAGCTTCTGTGGTGGTGATGTTCCTTGGCATTTACTGGTTTATAGACTTATCACTCCAGTCTCTGCCTCGCTCATCACATGGTTTTCTCCCTGTGTGTCTGTGTCTCTTCTCTTGTTGTAAGGACACAATCATGTTGGATTCAGCGTGACTTGATCTTAATTTGATTACAATTGCTAAAACGCTATTTCCAAAATAAGGTCACATTCATAGGTGTTGAGTATTAAGATTTGAATGTATCTTTCCAGGGAACACAATTCAACAATAACACTGTCTTTTTATGTACATGTATATTCTGGGCGTCCCATGTGGTTCAGTGGTAAAGAATCTGCCTGCCAGTGAAGGAGACACAGGTTCAGTTCCTGGGTTGGGAAGATCCTCTGGAGGAGGAAATGGCAACCTATTCCAGTATTCTTGCCTGGAAAATCCCATGGACAGGGGAACCTGGTGGCCTGCAATCCATAGTGTTGCAAAAGAATCAAACATGCCTTAGCAACTGAACAACAACATGTGGTATACCGATCATCAGTACATTTTTATCGTGTCTTTTCTATATTCATTTCCCTATTTAGACAATTTTCATACATTTTACATGTAATAAAACTTATTCAGGGTGTGTACTCTTATTTCAGCCCTTCAATGAAAGGATTTTATATATGTTTTCTTCTCTTTGAGCTTCTGAAAGGAAGGAAGGTAAAACATAAAATCCTATCGTAGGGTCCTTGTATTTTTCCATTCTTGCATGAACCATGTAAAGTTTCCAAAACATACTTTTCTTGCAGATAAAACCTGCCCAAATTACTCTTTGCATGTAATAAGCACTGAATAATCTTTTATGAATTAAATGAAGAAAGTTGTAATTATGCCCTTGCTTGTAGACAGCATCCAGAAGAATTGCTATTGCAAGATAAGCTAAAAAGAACTCATTTATACACCATTCACGTTAAATATTTTCCTTGAATTTGGTATAAAAGATAAACATAGGTAGGCACTAGAGAGTTTGCAGTGCATAAAAATGAGATATGTTCTCTATTTCCCAGAACTTAATCCTTAAGAACCCAAGGCTTTGGCTTATATTTTTATCTAATTTTCTAAGAGAAAGTTGAAACTTTGTGGAGAAAAAAAAGCAAAATACATGGTTAAATGACCGGTTGACTGTGTATTTCAGGAATGGGATCTGATTTTCCAAACTATGGATCAGATAAGTAAGGTGGTGGTTCTTCACACATACCCTGGGAAAGTTTTTAAAAAACATGGATGTTTTGGTCCTATCTCTACTGGTTAATCTTGATTCTGCCAATTACTAGTTGCATGAGTTTGTGCATTATTTAGTCCACTGAATCAAATTCAAGAGTAGTAGATTTTCCAGACAGGGAAAGACAAATATTGTATTATATCCTCTAGAGGTGAAATCTAAGAAAATTATACAAAGGAATTTATTTACAAATAAAAATAGACTCACAAACTTAGGAAACAAACATGGTTATCAAATGGGAAAGAAGGGGAGGGATAAATCAGAAATTTAGATTTAACATATACACAGTACTATATAGAGAAGAGATAATAAGGACCTATCATATAGCACAGGGAACTACATTTAATATCTTCTAATAACTTGTAATGGAAAAAGTCTAAAAAAGAATAAAGAATATATGTATGTATATAATTGAATCACTTTGTTGTAACCTAAAACATTGTAAATCAAGTATACTTCAGTAAATAGTGGACTTTTGGATGAGAATGTACCTCACAAAAATTGGGAATCAAATATTTACTTAGAGATGTGCTGATCTAATTAGGAAAACTTAGAACTGAAAAATAGGGGATTTGAAATTTTAAAAAGGAAATAAAACAATAAAGACTTTATAGTATGAAGAATATCAGTAACAGTAAATATCCTCTATCTCTGGCCAAAAAAAAAAAAATCTGGTGGAAATTTAAGGAAATTGTACCTTTCCCTCAAATGTCGATATTCAGAAGCCAGGGATACATCTGAAAGTGGAGTGGACTGATTTCTTAGGTTGGAGGATTTAACATCAATGGAGTATTCCCAGTAAGACTGAATTACCATTTGCTAGGTCAGGAAGCAACAGTTAGAACTGGATATGGAAAAACAGACTGGTTCCAAATAGGAGAAGGAGTACATCGAGGCTGTATATTGTCACCCTGCTTATTTAACTTCTATGCAGAGTACATCATGAGAAACACTGGGCTGGAAGAAGCACAAGCTGGAATCAAGATTGCCGGGAGAAATAGCAATAACCTCAGATATGCAGATGACACCACCCTTACGGCAGAAAGTGAAGAGGAACTAAAAAGCCTCTTGATAAGAAAGTGAAAGACGAGAGTGAAAATGTTGGCTTAAAGCTCAACATTCAGAAAACTAAGATCGTGGCATCCAGTCCCATCACTTCATGGAAAATAGATGGGGAAACAGTGTCAGACTTTATTTTGGGGGGCTCCAAAATCACTGCAGATGGTGACTGCAGCCATGAAATTAAAAGACGCTTACTCCTTGGAAGGAAAGTTATGACCAACCTAGATAGCATATTCAAAAGCAGAGACATTACTTTGCCGACTAAGGTCCGTCTAGTCAAGGCTATGGTTTTTCCAGTAGTCATGTATGGATGTGAGAGTTGGACTACAAAGAAAGCTGAGCACCGAAGAATTGATGCGTTTGAACTGTGGTGTTGGAGAAGACTCTTGAGAGTCCCTTGGACTGCAAGGAGATCCAACCAGTCCATCCTAAAGGAGATCAGTCCTGGATGTTCTTTGGAAGGACTGATTTTGAAGCTGAAACTCCAATACTTTGGCCACCTGATGCGAAGAGCTGACTCATTGGAAAAGACCCTGATGCTCGGAAAGATTGAGGGCGGGAGAAGAAGGGGACAACAGAGGATGAGATGGCTGGATGGCATCACTGACTCGATGGGCATGAGTTTGAGTAAACTCCGGGAGCTGGTGATGGACAGGGAGGCCTGGCATGCTGCAGTTCATCGGATCGCAAAGAATTGGACATGACTGAGCTACTGAAATGAAATGAATGAACAGTATAGTGGAGGCAATTAAATGACATAATTCTATTTCATTTATATACATGTTCTTTTACCTTTTAAGACCTAACTGAAATGTATGAAAAAGGAATTTCCATGTAATTAAATGTTCAGAAAGACATTATGATTATTAGTAAAAGTGTCATTTTTTTAAGAACTGAAATATAATTGATTTACAATATTAGTTTCAGATGTATAGCATAGTAAATCCATTTTTACATATATACTCCATTAAAAGCTGTTACAAGATAATGACTGTACTTCCCTGTGCTAAATAATATATCCTTGTTCCTTATCTCAATATTTTGTACATAGTAGTTTCTGTGTCTTAATCCCCTACCCCTGTTTTTTCCCCCTACCTTCCTTCTCCCTATTGGAAATCACTAGTTTATTTTCTATATCTATGAGTCTGTTTCTGTTTTGCTATATACATTTATTTGTTTTACCTTTTAGCTTACACATATGATTTCATATAATGTTTTTCTTTCTCTGTCTGATATATTTCATAAAGTATACTATTCTCCAGATCCATCCATGTTGCTGCGAACGGCAAAATTTTATTCTTTCTTATGGCTGACATATTCCATTGTATAGATGACCTCATCATGTTAATTTGTCTGTTGATGGACATTTGGATTGCTTCCATATTTGGCTATTTTAAATACATCTGCTTTGAACATTGAGGTGCATGTATATTTTCGAATTTGTAGGATTTTTTTTTCCAGATATATACCCAGGAGTGGAATTCCCCAATTATATGGTAGTTCTATTTTTAGTTTTTTAAGGAACCTACACGCTGTTTTCCATAGTGGCTGCAGCAATGCCTGTTCCTACCAAAAGTGTACAAAGGTTTCCTTTACTCCACATCCTTGTCAACATTTACTAATTGTAGACTTTTTGATGACAGCTGTTCTGACAGTTTTGAGGTGATATCTCTTTGTTTGGATTTGTATTTCTCTAATAATTGGCCATATATGCATCTTTTCATGCACCTGTTAACCATGTGAATAGCTTTCTTACACAAATGTCTGTTCCAATCTTTATCCCAGATTTTGATTAGGTGACATTTTTGATACTGCGTTTTATGAGCTGTTTATTTATTTTGGATATTAGCTCTCTTGTCAGTCATATCTTTGGCAAGTATTTTCTGTAAATTGTCTTTTCATTTTGTGTGTAGTTTCCTTTGTGCTACACAAGCTTTTAAACTTAATAATGTCCCATTTGTTTATTTTTGCTTTTATTTTTGCCTTAGGAGACAGATCCAAGAGAAATATTGCTACAATTTATTTCAGAGTATCATTTTTCTAGGAGTTTTATGGTTTTAGGTCTTATATTTATGTCTTAAATTCACTTAAATTTCTTTTTGTATATGGTGTGAAGAATCTCATTCTAATCTCATTCTTTTTCATGTAGCTCTCCAGTTTTCCCACCACCACTTATTGAAGAGAGTCTTTTTCTCCGTTGTATACTCTTGCCTCTTTTGTCATAAATCAATTGACCGCAGGTTTGTGGGTTTATTTCTGAGGAATTAATTCGGTTTCATTGATTTATGTCTGTTTCGTGTCAGTATCATGCTGCTTTGATTATTGTAGATTAAGTATAGTCTGAAGCCTGACTCAGTGGACCTGAGTCTGAGTGAACTCCAGGAGTTGGTAATGGACAGGGAGGCCTGGCGTGTTGCATTTCATGGAGTCGCAAAGAGTCGGACACACTGAGTGACTGAACTGAACTGAACTGAAGCCTGAAAAGATGATAACTCCAGCTTTGTTCTCCTTTCTGAAGATTGTTTTGGCAATGTGAAGTTTTTTATGGTTCCATTTAAGTTTTAGGATGATTTGATCTAGTTCTATGAAACATATCTTGGGTATTTTGATAGGGATTGCATTAAATCTATAGATTGCTTTGGGTAGTTATGGCCACTTTAATGATATTCTTCCAATCCAAGAGTACAGGATATCTTTCCATTTCTTGATATCTTATTCAGTTTCCTTCATCAGTGCTTTATAGTTTTCAGCCTATAGGTCTTTCAGTTTCTTGATCAAGTTTATTCCTAAGTGTACTTTTTGATGCAGTTTTAAACAGGAATGTTTTTTAGTTTTCTCTCTCTGATAGTTGATTATTAGTGTATAGAAAGCAAATTTCCATATATTGTGTACCCTTCAACTTTGCTGAATATATTTATTCTAATATTTTTTTAGTGGAGACTTTAGGGTTTTCTATATATAGATAGTATCAAGTCATCTTCAAATAGTAATGGTTTTACTTCTTCTCTTCCAGTTTGGATGCTGTTGTTTTTTTTTTTTCCCTTGTCTGCTTGCTGTGGCTAGAACTTCCAACACTGTTAAAGTGGCAAAAGTGGGCATCCTTGTCTTGGGAGTGGGCATCTTTGCCTTATTCCTAAATTTGGAGGAAAGGCTTTCAGGTTTTCATCATTGAGTGTGATTTTAGCTGTGCATATGTCATAAATGGTCTTTATTACATTGAGACATGTTCCCTCTGTACCCACTTTGACATGAATTTTTAATCGTGAATGGATGTTGAGTTTTGTCAAATGCTTTTTCTGTGTCTGTTGAGACGATCATGAGATTTTTATCCTTCTTTTGTTAATGTGGTGTGTCACACTGACTGATTTGTGATTACTGAACCATCCATGTGTCCCTTAAATAATCTAACTTGATCATGCTGCATGATCTTTTTTATATATCACTGGATTCAGTTTGCTAACATTTGGTTGAAGATTTTTATATCTACAATTAGTGTCTTTATCTGGTTTTGCTTATCAGAGTAATGGTGGTCTCATAGAATGAATTTGGGAGTATTCCATCTTCTTCAGTCTTTTGGAATAGTTTGAGAAGGATAGTTATTAACTTTTTTATATGCTTATTAGAATTCCCTTTGAAGCTGTCCAGTCCTAGACTTTTGTTTGCTGGGAATTTTTTTAAATTAAAAATTCAATTTCACTTCTAATGATCAACCTGTTCAAATTATCTGTTCCTCCTGCTTTAGTCTTGGCAGACTGTATGTTTCTAGAAATTTGTCCGTATCTTCTAGGTTGCCCAATTTATTGGAGAAACAGTGTCATCCTGATCTAGGATCTTTGAGGAAAAACTTATACTCTCTACAATATGCAATTTGCTATATCTCAAATTACTCTATTAATGGGTCAGACTCAGATCCTTACATTACTTACTGTCATTGTCCCTTGTCTGCATGCTTGTTTACTGAGCATGCAACTGATCAAGTTGCTTTTGATGCAGCTTTTGCTTGTCAATAGCTAAAATCGTGGGGAGATAAACCAGTTTCCTGGAAGAAAAACTGCTGAGGATAGAGAGAATGGATCCATAAGAGAGAAGACTGAGTGTGATGGCCGTGAAAGGCAGAACCTAATTGATTTCAGAGCTCCAGAAGGAAAGAGGAGAAAGACAAAACTCTCTAGTTATGACTTTAAAGAGCCAAAATGAAAATGCAGTAATCATTTTCTGCTGTATATTTCAAAAACAATTCAAGGATTAAAAAAAAAAGTTCATAAGTAAAATGGTGATATGTTTATTTAGTAAACTTCCATATGTCTAGTTTTACTGCATTTTACTAAGACGCTCTTTTTTTTTTTTTTTTTTAAATGTTTTTAACACCATAATAGTATTCAACATGTAATGCTAGTGAATGAAGAGAGGGACCATAGAAATGAATATACTGGTTTGGATAATCAGCATTTTACTGGTGGGGTTCTCCAGAAGTAATGTGTTTCTATTAGGTTTTGTTTTTGAATTATAAAAGCAATATACACTCATGATTTTTAAGATAAATATAGAGCATGAAAAGGTATGAAATAAAAAGTAAAATTTGAACCCATCCTGTTTCTACTTCCCACAAGTAACTTCTGTTAGCTTTTTAAAATGTCATTTCAGAAATCTATTCATATACAAGTGCATGTATGCTCATACATGTGACACAGATATGCATACAAACACATGCATATATTTTTCTATACCTTTTCTTTATATAAACACAGCAAATTCTTTGTTCTTTTCTAGTGGCTTTTATGTTATTATCAGTCTCTTACTGATTTCTAAGAGCTCTTTGTATGCTAATAAAATATGCATATTTTATATATTTCAATTGTTTAAATTGAACATTAGTTTGTCATTTAATTTTGTCCTTCAACTTGACTTATGGTAGTCTCTTTTTCTCACACTGAAATTTTTTATTTTGTTTTAGTCAGTTTATCATTGTTTTCTATTACAGCTTCTGGAATTTATGTCCAGGATTATGAAATATGCAACATCCTTTTATCTTTCCTACGTTTATGGCTTAATTTTTTATAACAGCAGTTTTAGTTTCACAACAAAACTGAGAGGAAGGTACAGAGATTTTCCAGACTCCCTGACCCCAAACATTCTTGGCCTCCCCTTGTCAATATCCCAAAACAGGGTATATTTGTTACAATTGATGCACCTATTGACACATCATTATCATCTAGAGTCTACAGTTTACATTAGGGTTCACTCTTGGTATTGTATATTCTACAGATTTGAAAAAATGTATAATGCCATGTGTTCACCATCCATAGTATCACACATAATATTTCACTGCCTTAAAAATCTTCTATGCTCTGCCTATCCACCACCCCAAAAATTATTTTATAAATTTGTTTGTGTTTAAGTCTTTAAATCACCTGAAATTTTGCTTATATTCCAGCAGCTTTGATTGAAGTAAGCATTTCTTAAAATGTCACCCTTACCATATATCAAAATCTTATATATATCATAGTATATTTCAGGATTCTCATTATATATTTTCTGTTTGTCTGTTTCTTCTCTAGAACTAAAGTCTTTGATTACTATACCTTTACAATGTTTTAACATCTGGAATGATTGGTGCCTTTTTTACTTCCTTTTTCTCAAAATATTTCAAGGTAATGACATGCTATTAGCCATATGAGCTTTGGTATCATCTTTGAATTCTCAAAAAAAATTCTTACTGGTATTTTAATCATAATCTTATTAAAATAATATATTAATTTAGGAGAATCAGCAGTCTTAAATATTGACTATATCTATTCTGAAAACAAATTACATGTCTTCCACATATCTGGATTTGTTTGAGTTTTTACTTTTCTTCTGTTTTTCTTATTAAATGGATTTATTTCTATTTTTTTAAACTGTGCTTCGCTTATAAGGAGAGTCATTGATTCCCTACACTTATTACATATAACTAGTTACCTTTCTAGATTCTTTTTTTTCCCCTAGTTTTCAATTGATTTTCTTTAAGTATACAGCATGTCACCATGAAAATCAGGATATAATTGTCTCCTCTTTTTATTTTCCTGAGTATATTGAGATACAATTGACATAAAGCATTATGCAAGGTAAAGCTATATAGTGTGATAATTTGATGTATGTATATACTGTAAATGAATACCATAATGTTAGTTAAGACATCCATCACCTCAGATAGCTACTCTGTGTATGTGTTTGTGTGGTGAGACCTTGTAAGATCTGTTCTCTTAGTAACTTTCAGGTGTACAATATAGTATTATTAACTATAGTCACTATGCTGTACATTAGATCCCTAGAGCTTATTCATCCTAAGACTGGAGATTTGTACCATTTCCCCAACCTCATCTTCCCCCACCCCTAGCGGCCCCAATCTACTCTTGTTTCTGAGTTCTGTTTTGTTTTGTTTTTGTCTTAAGAATCCATGTAGAAACAATTCCATTGTATAATGCTGATGGGTTGATCCATGTTGTCACAAATGGCAGAGTTTCCTTCATTTTTACAAACAAGTACTATTGCATTTATTTTTATATGTGTCATATTTTGTATATCCATTCACTTATTGGCAGATACTTAGGTTACTTACATGTACTGACTATTGTAAATAATGCTGCCGTGAACATGGAGATATAAATATCTCTTTGAGACACCAATTTCATTATCTTCAGCTATATACCCAGAAGTGGGGTTGCTGGATCATATGCTTGTTCTGCTTTTACTTTTTTGAGTAACCACTATACTGTTTTCCATAGTGGCTGTATCAATCTACATTTCTTTCAACAGTGCACAGGGGCTCCCTCTTTTTCAGTCCTTGCCAGCACTTGTTTATCTCTTGGTCTTTCTTATAATAGCCATTCTACCAGGTGTAGAGTGATATCTTATGGTTTTTATTTGTATTTCCCCAATGATTAATGATGTGAAGCACCTTTTTTATGGAACTGTTAGTCATTTGTATATCTTCTTTGAAAAAAAAAATTGATTCAATTCCTTTGCTCATTTTTAAAAGTTGAGTTGTTTGGGGGTTTTTTTGCTATTGAGTAGAATGAGTTGCTTGTATGTTTTGCATATTAACCCTATATCAGATAAACAATGTATAAATGTTTTTTCTTGTTCTATATGTTGCCTTTTCATTTTGTGCTTAATGAAGTCCCAGTAATTTATTTTTGCATTTGTTTCTGATACCACGTACAAAAAAATCATTTCCAAGACCAATATCAAGGAGCTTTTCCTTAAGTTTTCTTCTAGGAGTTTAATGAATTCAAGTCTTACATGAAGCATTTAATCCAATTAAGGTTAGTTATTGTGCGTGGTATAAGATAGCAGTCCATTTTCATTCTTTGGCAAGTGTATATTCAGTTTTCTCAACACTATTTGTTGAAGACACTATCTTCCCCACTGATTTTCTTTGGTTCCCTTATCAACTTGGTCCCTTGCTGACTGAATGCGTGGGTTTATTCTGGGCTCTTGATTCTGTTCCATTGGTCTCTGTGTCTGTTTTGTGTTAATACCATACTATATTGTTACTAAAGCTTTTTAATATAATTTGAAATTGGGAAACATGATGCCTCCAGCTTTATTCTTCTTTGTCAAGATTGCTTTGACTATTTGGGACCTTTTGTGCTCTATACAAATTGTTGCATTTTTTTTTCTTCTGTAAAAGATGCCATTGAACTTTTGATAGGGATTGTATTGAATCTAAAGATGGCTTTTGATAGTATGGGCATTTTATTTAATATTAATTCTTTAAATCCATTAACGTGAGATATCTTTCCATTCATTTGTGTTTTCTTCAGTATCTTTCATCAGCATGTTCTGGTTTTCAATGTATTGATGTTTCAGCCCCTTAGTTAAAGTTATTCTCAAGTGTTTTATTCTTTTTGAATCAAGTCATTTTCTTTATTTAATTTTCAGATTGTTCATTGTATGTAGAAATACAACTGATTTTTGCATGTTGATTTTTCTCCTGCATACTGAATTCTTTTCTTAGTTTTAACAGTTTTTTTGGTGTAATCTTAAGGTTTTCCCATTTACATAAGATCCTGTATCCTGTGCATACAAGGAAAGTTTTATCCCCTCTTTTCTGATTGGACAGCTCTTATTTCTTTTTATTGCCTGATTGCTCTGGTAAGGACTTCCATTACTACGTTGAATAAAAGTGATGAGAATGAGCATCATTTCTTGTTCCTTATTTTAGTGGAAAGGTTTCAACCTTTCACTGTAAATATGGTGTTAGCTATAGGCTTGTCATGTATTGGCCTTTATTATGTTGAGATTTTTTTGTTACGAGTTTTTATCATGCAAGGATGTTGGATTTTCTCAAATGCTTGCTTTTGGCATCTGTTGAGATGATCATATGGTTTTGGTCTTCATTCTGTTAATGTGATGTGTCACACTTACTGATTTGCATATATTAAATCATCATTACATTCCATGATGAATCCCACTTGTTCATTATGTATGATCCTTTTAATGTGTTGTTGAATTCACTTTGCTAATGTTTTGTTGCATGTATTTTCATTAGGGATATTGACCTATATTTTTTTTTTCTTGTGATAGTCTTATCTGGCTTTGGTATTAGGATAGGCTGGCCTTGTAAAATGAGTTTAGGCATTTTCTCTCCTCTTCACTTTTTTGGAAGGGTCTGTGAAGGCTTCACCAGTGGAACCATCTGAGCCTACCTAGCCTTTTGTTTGTTGGGAGGTTATTGATGTTTGACTCTTATCTCCTTAATTGCTCTTTCACGTTTTTCTATGTCTTCATGATTCAGTCATAACAGATTGCATATTTCTATGAGTGTATCCGTTTTTCTAAGTTTTCCAACCTACTGGCATATTATTGTTCATAGTAGTCTCTTAGTATCTTTTGTGTTTCTGTGGTATCTGTTGTAATGTCTGCCCCTTCATTTATAATTGTATTTATTTGAATCCTCTCTTTTTTTGTTTAGTCTAGCTAAAAGTATGTCCATTTTGTTTATCTTTTTAAAGAGCCAAGTCTTAGTTTTGTTAATCTTTTCTTTTCCCTTTCTCTATTTTGTTTATTTCTTCTCTCATCTTTAGTGTTTTCTTCCTAATGCTAACTTTGGGCCTAGTTGGTTCTTTTTTCAAGTTCCTTGAAATATAATATTAGGTTCTTTATAGAGATCTTTCTATTATGTTTGCATTTATAGGTATAAAACTTCCTGCTTGAAATGCTTTCGCTGTATCACACTAGTTTGGGTGCTCTATATTTCCATATATATTTGTTTCAGCATTTTTTATTCCCCTTTTGAGTTCTTCATTGATCCATTGGTTGTTTAGGAGCATACGCTTTAATTTCAATGTATTTGTCTATTTTCCAACTTTATTCCTATAATGATTTCTAATTATGTACCATTATGGTTGGAATGCATCCTTGGTGTAATTTCTCTCTTTTGAATTTGTTGACATTCCTTTTGTGGCTTTACATATGATCTACCTAGAAAATGTTCCATATATACTTAAAAAGAATATATATTCTGTCACAACTAGGTGGAATGTTCTGTACATGTCTCTTATCTATTTGGTCTGTAATATTATTCAAATCCTAGAGAAGGAAATGGCAACCCACTCCAGTACTCCTGCTTGGAAAATTCCATGGATGGAGGAGCCTGTTAGGCTACAGTCCATGCAGTCGCAAAGAGTCAGACACGAGCAACTTCACTTTATTTCTTTCTGTAGTTTCTTTTGGAGAAGGAAATGGCAGTACACTCCATTGTTTTTGCCTGGAGAATCCCATGGACAGAGGGGCCTGGTGGGCTACAGTCTATGGGGTTGCAAAGAGTCAGACATGACTAAGCAACTAACACACACACATTATTCAAATCCACTATTTCCTTATTTGATCTCTGTATAGATTGATCTGTCCATTGTTGACTGGGGTACCTTTTCCTTCCTAATGTTTATATCTTTTCTTTTTCTTCTCCATTTTAATTGGCTAGTATATTCAGAAAATATTAATATAATTACTTTTAAAAGAACTGTCTCTTTTTCCTTGGCTGCTTTAAGATCTACTCTTTGTCATTGATCTTCAGCAATTTGACATGATGTGCCTGGAATATCTCTTTTTTATATTTCCTTCTTGAGTTTTGCTCAGCTTTTTGGATCTGTAGGTTGATTTTTTATTATTCAAATATTTTTTTACTTATTCAAATATTTTTCCTCCCCCATTTTCTCTCTCTTCTCCTTAAGAGACTCAAATAATGTGTATGATAGATTACTTAATATTGTTCCATACGTTCATGGGTCACTGAGACTGGATTTGTGTACCTAATATTTTTCTGTCTGTCCTTGAGAAATTTTTATTCATCCATCTTCAAGTTCTCTGCTGTTTCTCTGTCCTCTCCAATATGCTGTGAAGGCCAACCAGTGAATTTTCATTTTGATACTGTACTTTTTATTTCTACAATTTCAATTTGATTCTTTTTTAAAACATATATTGTGGTAAAATATACATATTGTATTGAAAGTTGCTCAGTTGTGTCTGACTCTTTGTGACCCCATGGACTATTCAATCTATGGGATTCTCTAGGCCAGAATACTGGAGTGGGTAGCCTTTCCCTTCTCCAGGGGATCTTCCCAACCCAGGGATCCAACCAGGGGCTCTTGCATTGTAGATGGATTCTTTACCAACTGAGCTATCAGGGAAGCCCAAAATATATATAACAAGATTACTTCAACTATTTGTAAGTATATTCAGTTGTTCTTTATTGTCTCTATTTCCCTGATAAATGTGTTTGTGAATTTATTATGATGGTATTTTCCTTTATATTCCTGATAAATTTCATAACAGCTTCCTTAAAATATTTGTGAGTCTTCTCAGAACCTGCTCTGTTGGAGGCTATGGCCTTTTGGTCACATTTTACAGTTTATTCTTGTTTTTTACTCTATACAGAATAGATGGTACATGTTAGAGATTCTGGATTCCGTTATCTTCTTCTGAAGAGTATTGACTTATTTCCTAACAATTAACTCACTAGCTGCTAACCTTTGTCTAGTAAAGGCTTGGTTTTATGTTAGAGTAGTCTCTTTGGGATTTGCCCTTAATCCAAGAGTGACTCTTTCAGTACAAGGATATAATCTTTATTCCCAAAATGTGGCCCTTGAGGGATTTCTGTGGAAAGCCTAGATTTTTCACCAAGCTGCTTTAATTTGGTGAGATTCAAACTTCAAACTCTGTCTCACACAGTGGGCAGCAGTAGTAATCCCTGTTTCAGCCTTGCACCTGTTACTTTCTACTGGGCTCTTTAGCATATTCCCTGTAAATGCACAGTTCATGGCTCAACTGCGATGGGAGTAGACATGTAAATTGTTAACGCCTCTGTGTTTCTCTGTTTTCTGAAATCCACCTCCCTGAACATTCAAGTATCAACCATTCTCTCAGCTTTTAATTCTGTCCTCTTGACGCCTCAGCCAGTAAAAGGGTGACTTTTACATTAATTCTAGCTTCTTCCCCATCTTTTTCCCTCAAGGAAGCTCATATAAATGTAGATTTTGCCCAGTAATGTTCTTCTCTTGTAAGGGTAAAATTCTTTCTTTTCTGCCTATTTTTGGTCCCTCTCCTTTGTGTTTTCAAATAGTTCTTTTTTATTTGTTTTAGTATTTTTCCACAGTTCATAATTATTATCAGTAGATTAACAAGTCTGAATCAAATATTCCTCATTTACCAGAATTTAAATTTCTGGGGTTTTTATTTTCACATTTATCTGCTTCATTATTTTGCATCCATGTATATTATTTCAGTTCATGATCAGTTTAGTCACTTAGACCTAAATTTAATTCCTGGCTCTGACATTTATTATGTCTTTATTTCAAATTTCTGATCTTTAGTGTCCTTATTTGTAAAATGGAAATGAGCCTATGTACCATAAAAGGTTAGTTGCTAATATTAAATGTGAAAATACATGTGAAACATGTGGCACAGGGCCCGGAACCTCACTGGCACTCACAGTGCTGCTACTCTTCTTAACATGATGATTCTATAAGATAGAAGGTTAACTATTACCATAGGAGATGCCTTACCTAAGATTGTACTGCTAGGTAAGGAATAAGATCTATAGGAGTATAGATTAAGTAAGTCAATTCTGCAAGATAATTATATGCCTCCCAGAGGTTCCTGCATCCATGTTATCCATATACTAAGGAAAACCTATCAGATTATGATTCAAATAAGGAATAGAAAAGCAGGATTACTAACGGTAAGGTTGCAAGGTCAACGTTCTGGGAAATGTCCATTTCTCTTCTTTGAGCATTTAAGAGCCAGCCAACTGACTGGTGACCAGAACATACTACTGTAGCATTTCCTTTCTCCTCTCAGAGAATAATGAGACTAAAGTAAACTTCAGTTTTTAGAGCCACCCAGAATATTCAGTGAGAATACTTAGGTCCAGTAAAGTAAGTGGTACTCGTATATATGGTCAGTAAATATTGAGTACCACTATTTAATGAACTGTTTTCTCCTCTGGATTTATTTGTGACTCACAAATGGATAATTTGTACCCTGGACAAACATGGAATTTCAAAAATTGGTTACTGAGTGAATTTCTCTGTGAATAGTTAACATCAGTATTTCTTATGTCCATATGTATTGTTTAGGGTTGTATTTAAGCAATGCATAGGATTTTGTGTGTGTGTGTGTGTGTTTTAAGTATTTTGCTATAGTGTAGCAATTTAATGCTATAGATAAAAGGCGAAACTGGTTGATGTTCATCAGCTCTCTCTCTCGTAAGCATTATTACAGTTACTATTCCTATTTATGCCTGTTCAAATAGAAACCCATCAATCATGCAAACTTAGGGCCAGATTCTGATCTCTAATGCATATTATGAATTACAACATATTTTTTTCCACACAAAAAAATCTTCAATTGCATCTGAGATTAAAATCTGTCCTTTCAAAGTCATTTTATTTTTATCTCGACTAAAAAGCAAAATGCAGTGTCAGAAGAGGAAATAAAATAATTCCTGACAAGATGTGGGTTCTTTTTTTATACATAATTCTTATGAAATCAGGCATTCATATTTCTATAATCATAATAATGACTGAGAGAAAATAGATAAATTATTATTTATTCCTTTAAAATGGAATCTTTTATCCTTTTGCAGTCATATGCACAAGCTCAGATTGTAGGGAAAGGCCATAGTATAAAAAGAACATAACCTAAGTTTATAATATGTGAAAAGCAAGCAAAGCCTATTTACATAGAACATGAAATTTATAAGAATATATTTTATATTTGCCTCTGTAAAAATTTAACAATTTTATTAAAACTTAGCAATAGATTAAAATACTAAGACTATCTTATTTGGAGCATTAATTTTTTTTTTATACATGTAAGATAATTGCAAAGATTTGAAAATAAAATCTATATTTACATTTTTTCTCAGCTCAAGAAATTTGATTCAAATTGTGCTTATTGAGAACTTCTTAATAACATTACACTCTGCTATGTGTTTCTAGAGAGTATTAAAAAAGTGCATATAGTACACCTTGCCTTAGAAGTATGTAGCTAGTAGGACAAACAAAAGCACACGTGTCACACCTGGGTAAGAACAGAGTGGAGAAGCTTTCAGAGTATAGTTTCCAACAGTAAGCTCTTAGAGCAGTGTTGTTGTATGCTGCTTATTTCAGAATTACAAGTGATCTTTAAGATTGCCCAGCACAGTGCCTGGAACATAATAGGTGTTCAGTGACTGTTGAAAGAGTAGATGAATATTCTCTCATACTTGAGACTGGATACAGGCTAGGACTATTCTGAGTCTGGGTATGTGTGTTGACTGTGTGACTAAACCAGTTATTTTAGAATTAAAGTAATTTTATATGGGCTTCCTTGGTTGGCTCAGATGGTAGAGAATCTGCCTGCAATGTGGGAGACCTGGGTTCAATCCCTCGGCTGCAAAGATCCTCTGGAGGAGGAAATGGCAACCCACTCAAATATTCTAGCCTAGAAAATCCATGGACAGAGGGGCCTGGCGAGCTACAGTCCACAGGGTTGCAAAGAGTTGGACACAACTGAGGAACTCAGCACAGAGTAATTTTATATGGATTTTACCATCTTTGTGACCTTGGATGCCTCCGTTTTTAACTTGGTTTTCCTCATGTGTGCTATGTGACCATAGTATCTATCTCATAAATTTATTGTAAAGAGTAAATGAGATGATATATTTCAGGCCTATTTATAGTGGCTATAATAGTTTAGGTTACAAAAAAATGTACAATTTTACAATTACTGTGAGTATTCTCATTATTTTTACAAATGACAGAAAGTACCCATTATGAAACAGAAGTAGTTAAACCATAACACTGAAATTGCATATAAGTAGCAGAATTTTAACTCCAAATGGACTAATACTTCATTTTATCTATAATATTTGATTTTTTAAATAAGGGAAAATATTATGTTATAAATAAATTTATTATTTGATTTTGTACTTGGTAATTTTGTCTTTGTATAATGAAAATTCAGTCCCTTAGGAATGATTATTTACTCTTTCACCCATTCCATGATTATTAATTGAGCATCTGCTCTTTACCAGGCATTAGGTATGCACCGATGATAGCAGTGACTAACATGACTAACATGCCTTCAAGAAATTCTAGTTCATTTTTCACAGACCTACATGTGGAAGTCCATCCCTTCATAGTTGACTCACAGGTGATGAGCAGTGTCCTAGACATAGATGTCACATGAATGACAGTTTCTTTTTTGCAATCCATGAATTATGACAAGACCAGACACCATAGTCTTGAGGAGTTACATTTTAGCCCACATTCCTGAGAGTTATATGTAATTGTTCTCCTCAGTCATTTTAAGGGAAAGATCCATTTTTGAGTCTGCTTTAAGAAATTATGAAGGCTTAGGTACAAATAAATAAAGTGAGCTCAGGAAGTACATGATCACAATTGAATCTAATTCTACTGTTACAGTTCTGTTAATTATCTAGGCTACATTAAGTAAAAATAATTAAGTTTCTCTATCTTTTATATATTAGAAAAGTCTGGACCATGGATAGGTACCGAGGTTCATAGCTATTTTTTGTTTGAAACTTTTCTTCCTGCTTCTCCACCGTTAATCACCTTATTGCTAACTATGTGAAAGAACTTTGTTGATGAAAACAGTATATAAACCTCAGAAAAGCCTATATGTCCTTTCCTTCTCTGCCTTCCTATTTATTGTTTGAATGAAACAAAATTATTTTTCAGAGAGACTGAACAAACTAAGCATTTTCAGTTTTGTTTTGAGTTTAATTTCTTACCAATAGAAAGATTTGAGCAAATATGCTTGCCCCGTTTTGCCCAGCTATACGGTACAGATGATAAACTTCTACTGGATTGTATTGTGATTCATATCTCAAAATAAGAATGAGGCTTTAGAAAGGATGGACCTTGACATAGCTAGCTATTGTTTTTATTGGCAAAAAAGAATGAATTATTATAGCCACAACTATTAATTAAGCATTTTCTAAGTGCCATATGCTTCATATAGATTGTTGGTGTTGGTAGTCCTCACTGTAACTCTGCATGATACGAATAATTATTGCCTAAATATATATAAAAGAATATGGTCTTCAAAAATACCTGACTTTTCCACAGGTATTTGAAATAGTCAGTTGCACAGCTAGACTTCAAACCCATGTTTATGTCAATCTGAATCCAGTGCTTGTTGCACCATATTGCCTCTGTCTATTGGATACTAAAATACAGGAGTGGAGTGAGAAAGCATATTCAGCCTTCAAGTCCCTGTTATGGCCTTACTCTGTTCTCCTCTTTTTAAAAAATTTACTCATTATAGGTACATGTCCCCTCCATAGGAATCCACTTGAAGATAACTGCTTTTAGTTTTCAATTGCTTTAAATTTTTTCAAGTATTTAGCCACCTAATTGTAAATCATGTGTGTTTTATCACTGCTATGTCTATGTTTACCAATGGTAGACATTATTTATTGATAGAAATTATATTTTATCATAGATGACTTAGCTCACTGTGCCCCAGTCTTGCAATATAGTTTTAAAAATTAACATTTACCTTATTGATGTTATATAAATATTATTCACTGTAAAACCAAGTTAATACATTGTAATTACAGTTACTTTCTTTTATAGCACTTTTTATTGCCTTTAGTTTTTTTCATTCTCTGTTAAGAGCTTTCTATAATTAGAAATTTTCTTTTCACCTATTCCTTTTCCTATCTCTATCACTATTCTTTGAAACTGAGATTGATATAAATGTTCATTTTTATCCAGTTTCTTTATTAAACTTGTAGCATGTTTTCTTGCAGACTCTGCAACTGATCCCTGCCAGAAATTCATTTTAATTCTTAAAGAGCCAATGCTCTTGCTTGCAAAATTTTGCCAAAATCCACATTTAAAACATCTTTTGATAGACAAATTTAAACAAAGATCTTTGCTCTTTTCCTCACAGTAAATAGCTTCTATGATAGGAGCAGTATTTTATTTTAATTAGTAAGTATTTTCAGTAAATTAACAATGGCTTTCAGCACAGCTTAGAAATATGTATAATGATACCCTCTTGGTTAGTGGACCTCCAAAATATTGAAATGGTAGATGGCATCAGCTGTTCATTTGATCCCTCAAAAAAGCTATCCTTTTGCAGCATATAGAAACAGCTAGAGAAGATGGTAGCTCAAAGCCAGTGAGAATATTTAGTCCCTTTAAGGAATATTGTTGTTGTTCAATGCCTAGGTCATGTCCGACTCTTTGCAACCGAATAGACCATAGCCTGCCAGGCACCTCTGTCCACGGGGTTTACCGGGCAAGAATACTACAGTGGGTTGCCATTTTCTCCTCCAGGGGATCTTCCCAACCCAGGGATCAAACCCATATCACCTACATTACAGGCAGATTATTTACCACTGATCCACCAGGGGAGCCCTTAAGGAATATAACAATTACTTTGAATTTACTTCAGGTTAGTTCACTCACTCAGTTGTGTCCCAGTCTTTGTGCCCCCATGGACTACAGCACGCCAGGCCTTCCTGTCCATCACCAACACTCAGAGCCTACTCAAACTCATGTATATCGTGTTGGTGATGCAATCCAACCATTTCTTCCTCTCTTGTCCCCTTTTCCTCCCGCCTTCAATCTTTCGCAGTGTCAGGGTCTCTTCGATTGAGTCAGCTCTTCACATCAGGTGTTCAAAATATTGGAGTTTCAGCTTCAGCATTACTCTTTCCAGTGATTCAGGACTGATTTCCTATAGCATGGGCTGGCTGGATCTCCTTGCTGTCCAAGGGATTCTCAAGAGTCTTCTCCAACACCATATTTCAAAAACATCAATTCTTCATCACTCAGTTTTCTTTATGGTCCAACTTTCACATCCATACATGGCTATCGGAAAAAACATAGCTTTGACTAGAGGGACCTTTGTTGGCAAGGTAATGTCTCTGCTTCTTAATATGTTGTCTAGCACAGTCATAGCTTTTCTTCCAAGGAGCAAGCATCTTTTAATTTTATGCCTATAGTCTCCATCTGCAGTGATTTTGGAACCCCCAAAAATAAAGTCAGCCAATGTTTCCATTGTTTCCCCCTCAATTTGCCTTGAAGTGATGGGACCGGATGCCATGATCTTAGTTTTCTGAATGCTGAGTTTTAAGCCAACTTTTTCACTCTCCTCGCTCACTTTCGTCAAGAGGCTCTTTAGTTCTTCTTTGCTTTCCGCCATAAGGATAGTGTCATCTGCATATCTGACGTTGTTGCTATTTCTCCCAGCAGTCTTTATTGAAGCTTGTGCTTCATCTAGCCCAACATTTTTCATGATGTACACTGCTTATGACTTAAATAAGCAGGTGACAATATATAGCCTTGACATACTCTTTTCCCAATTCAGAACCAGTCTGTTGTTCCATGTCCAGCTCTAATTGGATACAGATTTCATACAGATTTCTCAGGAGGCAGGTCAGATGGTCTGGTATTCCCATCTCTTGAAGAATTTTCCATAGTTTGTTGTGATCCACACAGTCAATGGCTTTGGCATAGTCAATAAAGCAGAAGAAGATGTTTTTCTGAAACTCTTGCTTTTTCAATGATCCAGCAGATGTTGGCAATTTGATCTCTGGTTCCCCTGCCTTTTATAAATCCAACTTGAACATCTGAATGTTCACAGTTGACATACTTTTGAAGCCTGTCTTGGAGAATATGGAGCATTACTTAGCTAGCGTGTGAGATGAGTCCAATTGTGCAGTAGTTTGAAAATTCTTGGGCATTGCCTTTCTATGGGATTGGAATAAAAACTGACTTTTTCCAGTCCTGTGGCCACTGCTGAGTTTTCCAGATTTGCTGGCATATTGAGTATAGCACTTTCACACCATCATGAATAGAATTTGAAATAGCTCAACTGGCATTCCATCACCTCCACTAGCTTTGTTCATAGTGATGCCTTCTAAGGCCCACTCGACTTCGCATTCCAGGATGTCTGGCTTTAGGTGAGTAATCACACCATCGTGGTTATCTGAGTCATGAATATCTTTTTTGTATAGTTCTTCTGTGTATCCTTGCCATCTCTTCTTAATATCTTCTGCTTCTGTTACGTCCATACCATTTCTGTCCTTTATTGTGCCCATCTTTGCATGAAATGTTCCCTTGGTATCTCTAATTTTCCTGAAGAGATCTCTAGTCTTTCCCATTCTGTTGTTTTCCTCTATTTCTTTGCACTGATAACTGAGGAAGGCTTTCTTATCTTTCCTTGCTCTTCTTTGGAACTCTGTATTCAAATGAGTATATCTTTCCTTTTCTCCTTTGCCTTCGGCATATTTTCTTTTCTCAGCTATTTGTAAGGCCTCCTTGGAAAACTATTTTGCCTTTTTGCATTTCTTTTTCTTGTAGATGGTATTGGTCACTGCCTCCTGTACAATGTCATGAACCTCTGTCCGTAGTTCTTCACACATTCTGTCTATCTGATCTAATCCCTTGAATCTATTTGTCATGTCCACTTTATAATTGTAAGGGATTTGATTTTGGTCATACCTGAATGGTCTAGTGGTTTTCCCTGCTTTCTTCTATTTAAGTCTGAATTTGGCAATAAGGAGCTCATGATCTGAGCCACAGTCAGCTCCCAGCTTGTTTTTGCTGACTGTATAGAGCTTCTCCATCTTTGGCTGCAAAGAATATAGTCAATCTGATTTTGGTATTGCCCATCTGGTGATGTCCATATGTAGAGTCTTCTCTTTCGTTGTTGGAAGAGGGTGTTTGCTATGACCAGTGCATTCTTTTGGGAAAACTCTGTTAGCCTTTGACCTGCTTCGTTTTGTACTCCAAGGCCATATTTGCCTGTTACTTCAGGTATCTCTTGACTTCCTGCTTTTACATTCTAGTCCCCTATCATGAAAACAACACCTTTTTTGGTTGTTAGCTCTAGAAGTTCTTGTAGGTATTCATAGAACCATTCAACCTCAGCTTCTTCAGCATTCCTGGTTGGGACATAGACTTGGATTACTGTGATATTGAATGGATTGCATTGGAAATGAATGGAGATCTTTCTGTCATTTTTGATAAATAATCCAAGTACTGCATTTTGGACTCTTTTTACTATGATGGCTACTCCATTTCTTGTAAGGGATTCATGCCCACAGAAGTAGAAATAATGGTCATCCGAGTTAAATTCACCCATTCCATTCCATTGTAGTTCACTGATTCCTAAAATGCCGATGTTCACTCTTGCCATCTCCTATTTGACCACTTCCAATTTACCTTGATTCACAGACCTAACATTACAGCTTCCTATACATTATTGCTCTATATAGCATCAGACTTTACTTCCATCACCAGTCACATCCACAACTGGGTGGTGTTTTTGCTTTGGCTCCATCTCTTCATTTTTTCTGGCATTATTTCTCCCCTGATCTCCAGTAGCATATTGGGCATCTGCCAACCTGAGGAATTCATCTTTCAGTGTCCTATTTTTTTGCCTTTTCATACTGTTCATGGGGTTCTCAAAGCAAGAATACTGAAGTGGTTTGCCATTCCCTTCTCCAGTGGACTATGTTTTGTCAGAACTCTCCACCATGACCCACCCGTCTTGGGTGCCCCTACATGGCATGGCCCAGTCTCACTGAGTTAGACAAGGCTGTGGTCCACGTGATCAGATTGGTAACTTTTCTGTGATTGTGGTTTTCATTCTGTCTGCCCTCTGATGGAGAAGGATAAGAAGCTTATGGAAGCTTCCTGATAGGAGAGACTGACTGAGGAGGAAACTGGGTCTTGTTTTCACTGGGGCCATGCTCAGTAAATCTTTAATCCAATTTTCTGTTGATGGGCAGGGCTGTGTTCCCTCCATTATTTGACCTGAGGCCAAACTATGGTGGAGGTAATGAAGATAACGGCAACCTCTTTCAAAAGGTCCCACACACGTACTGCTGCATACAGGGCCCCCAACCCTGCGGCAGCCCACCACCCCAACGCCTCTGTCAGCGACTTCTGGACACTCATGGGTAACTCTGGGTCAATCTCTTGTGGGGTCACTGCTCCTTTCTCCTGGGTCCTGGTGTGCACAAGGTTTTTTTTGTGTATGTGTGCCCTCGAAGAGTCTATTTCCCAGTCCTGGGTAAGTTCTGGCTGCTCTGTGGTGGGGTTAATGCTGACCTCCTGCAAGAGGGCTTATGCCATACCCAGGTCTACTGCCACCAGAGTCCCTGCGCTGCAGCAGCCCACTGCTGACCCGTACCTCCACAGGCGACACTCAGCCACAGTTCTGTCTCAGTCTCTTGTGGTGTCTGGGTCCTGGTGCACATAAGGTTTGTTCGAGCCCTCTGAGCATCTCTGGCAGTGTTTGATTCTGAAGTTGATCTTGCCCCTCCTGCCATCTTGCTGGGGCTTTTCCTTTGCCCTTGGACGTGGGGTATCTCCTCAAAGTAGTTCCCGCGCCATGCAGCCACCACTCCAGCGCCACATAGCTGCCACAATTAGTCACAAATAACAGATATCTATCTTTCTCTCTTTAGTTGCTAAGTTGTGTCTGACTCTTGCGAACCGGTGGATTGTAGCCTGCCAGACTTCTCTGTCCATGTGATTCTCCAGGCAAGAATACTGGAGTGGGATGCCATTTCCTTCTCCAATGAATCTACCAACCCAGGAATCGAACCCAGGTCTCCTGCATTGCAGGCAGATTCTTTACCAACTGAGCTATGAGGGAAGCCCTTTAAATCTACTTAGCGTCTTTGGAATAAGTTATGTAGTATATTGGGCATACTGAGAATATTTTGAAGTCCCACTATACCTAAATCCACTAGTGCTGATGTCAGACCTTGGAAATATGTCACGTTGAGTCTATTTAAATTATGTATTAATAAATAATGTAAGTGAAATAGTGAAGGTCTGCAATCAAACATTTCATATTCAATAAAGTGTGTTAAAATACACTTTCAGGGTATCTTTCAGAAAGTAGAATTCTAAACTGAACAAAAGAGAAACAGATTCAAGGTTTGCAAAACAGTGTTTCCTTTTGAAAAGGTTTTTGATGAAGAGCTGTAATTAACATGTTAAATTCTATCTGATACAGTGTTTGTTTTCTAAAACAATGTTAAAGGCAGTAGGGGAATATGAGTTAAGTATAATACTACTTTGTAAAAATAAAAATATATATCAGATGAGAACAAATTATTAAATGTCTTTTCAGTAGAGTTATTGGAGTTGGGGTGGAGGGATACAAATTTTTACTTTTTATTCTCCATATAATTTGAGGTTTTTTTCAAAGTGAGTAACTGGGGTTTTTTTAAATGAGATTTTTTTTTCTCTTTTTATTATTTTTTTAATTTTACTTTACAGTACTGTATCGGTTTTGCCATACATCAACATGAATCCGCCACGGGTGTACACGTGTTCCCAATCCTGAACCCCCCTCCCACCTCACTCCCCATACCATCTCTCTGGGTCATCCCGGTGCACCAGCCCCAAGCATCCTGTATCCTGCATCGAACCTAGACTGGTGATTCATTTCTTATATGATATTTTACATGTTTCAATGCCATTCTCCCAAATCATCCCACCCTCTCCCTCTCCCACAGAGTCCAAAAGACTGTTCTATACATCTGTGTCTCTTTTGCTGTCTCGCATACAGGGTTATCATTACCATCTTTCTAAATTCCCTATATATGTGTTAGTATACTGTATTGGTGTTTTTCTTTCTGGCTTACTTCACTCTGTATAATCAGCTCCAGTTTCACCCATCTCATTAGAACTGATTCAAATGTGTTCTTTTTAATGGCTGAGTAATACTCCATTGTGTATATGTACCACAGCTTTCTTATCCATTCATCTGCTGATGGGCATCTAGGTTGCTTCCATGTCCTGGCTATTATAAACAGGGCTGCAATGAACATTGGGGTACACGTCTCTCTTTCAGTTCTGGTTTCCTCGGTGTGTATGCCCAGCAGTGGGATTGCTGGGTCATAAGGCAGTTCTATTTCCAGATTTTTAAGGAATCTCCACACTGTTCTCCATAGTGGCTGTACTAGTTTGCATTCCCACCAACAGTGTAAGAGGCTTCCCTTTTCTCCACACCCTCTCCAGCATTTATTGCTTGTAGACTTTTGGATCACAGCCATTCTGAGTGGTGTGAAATGGTACCTCACTGTGGTTGTGATTTGCATTTCTCTGATAAAGAGTGATGTTGAGCATCTTTTCATGTGTTTGTTAGCCATCTGTATGTCTTCTTTGGAGAAATGTCTGTTTAGTTCTTTGGCCCATTTTTTGATTGGGTCGTTTTATTTTTCTGGAATTGAGGTGCAGGATTTGCTTGTGTATTTTTGAGATTAGTTGTTTGTCAGTTGCTTCATTTGCTATTATTTTCTCCCATTCCAAAGGCTGTCTTTTCACCTTGCTTATAGACAAAGGAAGCAAGAATATACAATGGATTAAAGACAATCTCTTTAACAAGTGGTACTGGGAAAACTGGTCAACCACTTGTAAAAGAATGAAACTAGAACACTTTATAACACCATACACAAAAATAAACTCAAAATGGAGTAAAGATCTAAACGTAAGACCAGAAACTATAAAACTCCTAGAGGAGAACATAGGCAAAACACTCTCCGACATAAATCACAGCAGGATCCTCTATGACCCACCTCCCAGAATACTGGAAATAAAAGCAAAAATAAACAAATGGGATCTAATTAAAATTAAAAGCTTCTGAACAACAAAGGAAACTATAAGCAAGGTGAAAAATGAGATATTTTAAAGAAATTAGTATAAGATAGATAAACCTGAAGGAAAAAAAGAAAATTTAACCTTTACATCTTGTTAGTATGGCAAACTACATATCCTAACATCTCAGTATAAATGAGTAAAAAGGATGTGATAGTTTAAAAATAGTGTTTACATGCAAAATTTAACCTTTACATCTTGTTAGTATGGCAAACTACATATCCTAACATCTCAGTATAAATGAATAAAAAGGATGTGATAGTTTAAAAATAGTGTTTACATGCAACTGTGAACTAGAAACATGATATGGAAGTTGGTGATGGTTGTTCAGCCTAAGAGGTTAAAGCAAACAAACCACAACAACAACAAAAAACTTAGGTAGAAATGCACTTCAGTCATGTATGCCTTGGAGTATTTATTGAACCTGGTAAACCCTGGGCTTGAGTTTTCACGTACGTGTTCCTTATTGAAAGAGGAACAGAAAACAGTCAAAATCCTTATGTTTAAGCATGAGGTCCCCTCAGCATAGACTTCCAAATCTCCATACCTTCATTGTAGGAATACATGATAAAATCAGCTTGTCACCTCCCACAGCACTGCAAGTAAAAACGGTTGGGTCAAACCTTAGCACTGAATACAGTGAAAAGAATATCTCCATAATCACTTTTAACCACGAGCTGATCTTTTGGATTTGCTACTGAAATTCACACTACTTAGGTGTTACAAATGATAAAATTAAAGCAAGAATTTACAGTGGTCCTAAGTTTAAAATCCCTCAAGTACCTGGCGGACGCAAACTTAAATCCCCTCTACATTCGATACGGGACTCAAAAAATTCCCACAGGTAATTTTTTTTAATGAGTTTACAATCAAAAATTTAAAAGTAAGGTGTCATAAACGAGTATCAGAAACCATATTCAAGAGAGTAAGATTTGCAAAAATCTCAGAAATTAAAGTTATCAAACAAAATGAAACAAGTCTGTTTTAATAAAGAAATAAAGGTAACAAAAAAAGAATAATGAAGTGGAGAGACTTTACCTACCAGATGTGAAGATTTGGTATAAAGTTTTAGTAATTAAATACAGCAATATACTGGCACAAAGACAAACAGATTGGCCAGTGAAACAAGATAGCCCAAGAATATCTATGTGGTTGGTAACTTAGAATATAACAGAGCTGGTATTATGATAAGGATTGACTAATCAATAAATGATTTGGGCTCATTGAATATTCAGTAAGGGAAAACATGACAGAAATACTTCCTATATTTTTAATTGGATTTTTCCTGTCTATCCACCTGCCTACTTATCGAATGGGGCAAAATCCACTACTTTGTATTGCTCATTTATTGTTTTGGCGGGGGTTAAGGAGAAAATTTAAATTGTTACACTGGAAAAGTTACCTCTGTGCTGACTCACTCCCATATCTGTGTCTACTTCCACCCAATCCATTAGTCCCTTCTCTGTTTCTGACCTTTGACACAGTCATTACATTACATTCATCATTCTTCTATAATATCAAGTAGATACTATATTATCTATTTGAGAGTTCCTGCTGATAGTTTTCCCCAGACATGATTCATATAAACATATATCTTTTTGTTGTTGTTGATAAATCTTTTTAAATTGCGCCCTGTTTTAACTGTGAATCTTTTTGGACAGTATTATTAGTTACCTTACTCTCTTTCTCCCCTCTGCTGTTACCATCTAAATCAGTGGTTCTCAAGCAAGGGTAGTTTTTTCTCCTGAATGAACATTTGGCAATGTCTAGTGACATTTGTGGCACCCCACTCCAGTACTCTTGTCTGGCAAATCCCATGGATGGAGGAGCCTGGTGGGCTGCAGTCCGTGGTGGGGTCGCTACAAGTCGGACATGACTGAGCGACTTCACTTTCACTTTTCACTTTCATGCATTGGAGAAGGAAATGGCAACCCACTGCAGTTTTCTTGCCTGGGGAATCCCAGGGACAGGGGAGCCTGGTGGGCTGCCGTCTATTGGGTTGCACAGAGTCGGATACGACTGAAGCGACTTAGCAGCAGCAGCAGCAGTGACATTTGGGGTGGTTATGGGTGCAATATGATATGAGGCCAGGAATGCTGCTATGCATCAGACAATGCATTGGACAGCCTCCCATAACAAAGAATTATCTCCCCCAAAATCTAAATAGTTGAGAAATAGTTGAGAAACCTTGCCCTATATAACTGCCTATCTAGATAATTTCTTATCATTCTTATTTTCTTTCTATTTTTGGCTCTTCTGGATGTAACTGCCCTTCTAAGCCATCTTCCTAATGTGGTACATACTATATTCTGAATTCTGTTATTACAACTAATGCCTAGCCATGAGATGGCCTTTATCTTCACTGGGTGCCACAAAATAATACAGAAAGTGGAGAGTGGAATGGCAGAAATAGGTTTTCCTGTCCTGCTTTCCTGTATCACACGTTTTCACCCTATAGATTATGATCTTTAGGAAAGAAACACACATAGTGATCCTGCCTTATTTTTCATTCCCAGACTATATGGAAAAAAAAACATTTATTGTGTGGCTAGTTATGTATGTCAGTCATTATGCAAAGCTAGTGTTTGCAGCAGTTTAGCTCATTGGCTCTCAAAACAACTCTAAGAGAAAGGTTATTATTATTAATTTTTGGAGGAAAACTGGGACTTAGAAACTAAATAAACATAAATGCCATGTCCAGTTTCACACAGAAATCGGAATTTGATCCCAAGACTTCAAGTTTAGTGTTCTTTCTACTATCCCACTCGACCACTTGAGACTTTATTACTTGTAACATGTCTGGTTTATGTAGTTCTTTCTTAAGATTTGTTTCTGTTTTCCAGAAAATAAACTATTTGAAAAATAGTGTGGCTTTAAAAAAAATAATAAGTCCTCTTTTCTTGCTTTCCTTCATTTCTTAAAGGACTATTTTAGAGCAGTTGTACATTCACAACAAAATTAAGAGGAAGTTACAGAGACTTCTCATATAACCCCTGACCCCACATATGCATAACCTATGCCATTATCAGTATCACTAACCAGAATGGTAACATTTTTTACCAAGCCTGAACCTACACTGACACAGCATAATCACTACATTAGTCTTTACTTTTTACTCTACATTAGTCTGTACATTCTATAGGTTTGACCAAAGTGTAATGACATATATCCAGTCATTATAATATGTTACTATTTTCACTGCCCTAAAAATTCTTTCACTGTGCTCTGTATGCTCATCCCTATATACACCTCATCCCTAGCAACCACTGATCTTTTTACTATCTCCATAGTTTTGCATTTTCCAGATGTCATGTAGTTAGAATCATACACTAGGTTGCCTTTTCAGATTGGCAATTTTTACTTAGCACGCATCTAAGATTCCTCTGTGTCTTTTTATGGCCTAGTACATCATTTCTTTTTATCACTGAATAATACTGTTATCTGTTGTCTGGATATACAGTACTTGATCCATTCATCACTAAGGGACAAATTGGTTGCCCCCAAGTTTTGACAATTAAAAAAAGCTGCTGTAAAATCTATATACAGATTTTTCTGTGAACCTTAAGTTTTCTACTCGTTCAGGTAAATACCAAGGATCGACAGGGTTACATGATAAGAATATGTTTAGTTTTTTAAGAAACCACCAAACTGTCTTCCAAAGTGGCTGTACCATTTTCCACCCCCACTGGCAATGTGTGAGAGTGACCTTTGCTCTACACCTCTGCATCGTTTGCTATCAGTATTCACATTTTGGCCATTGTAATAGTGTAATGGTATCTCATTGTTGTAATCTGCATTTCCCCTTTTCTTCATTTTTCAACCTGCCATAATTCAGAGTGCCAGTGCTATGGGTTCAAAAATGCTTAACAAATATTCTTTAAAAAGGAAAAAAAAAAGTTTGTGGCAGATGAGCATAAAGAGGAAAGGTAGGAATGCTGGACTTCTTCAAAACAGTATAATAAAAATACCTGCCAGAGCAGTTATTTCAAACAGAAAAGGCTAGGTTTGCTTTATAAATTAGGACTTTGTTTATATTTCCTTTTGACTCAAGAAATATGGTGTTGTAGAAGCCTTTACTGCTTGATGTATTTGAATCATTTATTTTACTGATTTGTATCTTCTTGTTGCAGTGAGATTAAATGTCATGGTGAGTAAAGAAAGGCAAGACCTCCCATGCATTGTGGACTTCCTGTGACTCACCATTCTTGTTATCATTAAAATAAAAAATGATTTGGTCTGTATGACCATTTTGATGAAATGAGAAAAGTCATTTGAAAATATTCAAGAACTATTCATAATATAAAAGAAAGTTTTCAGTAGCTTACTATACCTAATAAGCAATTAATTGATTTAAAGCATACATTTTACATTTTTATTCAGTTTAAAGTGTCTTTTAGTCCTGGTTTTTTCTAAGAGTTGTGGTCATTTTTCAGAAGAATTATTCCCAATTTTAATTGAATTTAAACTTCTATTTCAATTTTAGTTCTGCATGTGTAACTTAAAACAGTAAATGTAAAAGCATATCAAAAGTAATATTTTTAAATGTATATTTATTCAATAGTTAATGCAAATATTGATTTCTTCTAACATTTTACTTACTTGTGTCAAGAGTACAAGTCATCTTGAGAGGGGGAATAAGTTGTCATAACCTGTGCAACTCCTGCCTTGCTTTGAAGTATTAAGTATATTAGAGACATGAATATGTTTTAGAGGTTATGTGAATGATCTTACTAAAAATTATTCTCGATTAAATGTGCTCATTTTTGTTACGCCTCACCCATGCAAGAAAGAGTTTGGATAGATCTGGAGGCATGGTTGGCTGTCACAGTGGTTGGAGGGAACTACTGCCTTAGGTGAGCACTACTGGAAGGGTCCAGTAGTGTTAAGTTTCTTGCAGAGCATAGAACAGTCCTAGCTAACAAAGATCTTTCTTATCCAGCATATCAGAGATGTCCCCATGAAGAAACACTGAAAGATATTGATTCATATTTCTACTTATTAACAAGTGTAAGATGAGAGGTCTCTGAGAGTTCAGGGATTTCCAAGGCTACGTCTTTAAACTGAACTCTCCTCCTCCACTCATGAGGATGTTTGCTGAATACATCAAATTTACCCATGTTACATGGCAATAGGTGTTTGAACAATGTTTCCTGAACTGTTCCTGGAAGCATTTTTCTCCAGTGTTGGCCCTTAAGAAAAAAGTGCAGAAATGGAAATAGGAACTTAATCTCTTTATTATTAAGAGATTATTAACACAGAGATACTGAAACTCGGCATTGACAATTGGTTTAAATCCAGGTAAAAGGGCTTACTAAATATTCTGCTATTTTATCTGGTAAAGATCAAGATTCAAAGCTAGAGAATTCTAGTTGGAAATTGTCATACTACCATCCACACCATAGACTGAGAAAATTGATAAAGGGAATTGACTCATATTGACCAACTGCCATTTGCTAGACATTATAATGAAAAGGTACTATGGATATATTATTCATTTGCAAAATAAAATTTTGCTATGATATACGGTAGGAAAACTACTGGAGAATATGTAGTTCCTTCAACCCAAGAACATCCAGTGGGATGAAGGAGACACAAAAGCAGTCAATTATAACTACATGTGATAAATACCATTATGTGGAATATGTATTGGTGCAGTGGGAGCATACACATTTATTCCTGACGTGAATAACTGGGAGGTCTGGAAATGCTTTTAACAGAGAATGTGACGAGTCTATTTATATCATCTAATGTTCAAAAAACTGTGTTGTACATATTTATAGATGAAACTGAAGTACAGAAAGGCTGCCTAATCTATATAGCACAGCTGGTAAAGAATCCACCTGCAATGCAGGAGACCCCCTTCCTGGGTGCAGGAGACCCCCTTCCTGGGTTCAGAAGATCCCCTGGAGAAGGGATAGGCTACCCACTCCAGTATTCTTGGGCTTCCCTGGTGGCTCAAATGGTAAAGATCCTCCTGCAATGAGGATGTAAGATTGCCAAGCAGTTTTAAAGACACAGTTGAGGTCTTAGATAAAAATATATCTTGGCCCAAATCTTTACACTTATGGTGCATGTTGTGTGTGTGTGTGTGTGTGTGTGTGAGAGAGAGAGAGAGAGAGATGGTTGGCGGGGATGGGGTTAGGTAGGAGGGGGATGGGAGTTGGGAGAGAAAAACAGAAAGGAGAAATCTGGAAAGGCAGGTAGGATAAAAGGTTATAAATACTTGAAAGTTAATAAATCTTTTCCTGCTTGCCTGCTCAGCTTCATGGCCAATTCTTTGTGCTGTTTTATAAATTGGGGAAGAAGGAGAATTGAAAGAAGCCGAGAGATCTTGATTGATTACATTAGGAAGTTAAAGGGAGAAAAGAATCCAGAAAGAGTGAAGAAGATGATGTATTGGAGAAAAATGTCATATTGGGGGGGAACATGGAGAGAGAGTTTGAGGAAGATTGGGAGTATGAGATGAGATTCTGAGGCATGCACCCTGCTCTGGGCAAAAGAGAATTTTGAGATGTTTTATTATGCATTAGCAATTAAATCCTACATAGTGCTTCTTCATGAGAGTTCAGTAAACATTTAAAATCTCGTTTCACTGAAGTGCTTTTGGGATATAGGCTGTTTTCTTTGTTTTTATGGTGTTATGAGTATTATGAGTCTGCCCAAAAGGCAGCTTGGCTTTATACTGTGTTTAGTTGCTCAGTCGTGTCCAACTCTTTGTGACCCCATGGGCTAACCCACCAGGTTCCTCTGTCCATTGGATTTCCCAGGCAAGAATACTGGAGTGGGTTGCCATTTCCTTCTCCAGGGAATATTCCTGACCCAGGGATCAAACCCACATCTCCTGCTTGGCAGGCAAATTCTTTACAGCTGAGCCATTCATTTGGCTTTATGTAAGTTACTTCTAATTTCTCTACCAGAACTCCAGAAATTTTACAGTTTCTACTAAACATTTTGTATGACAGATACATACTTGTTCCACTGTGTAGATGTATCATAATTCAGAAATCATGTACCACTGAACACTTAGGTTTTTATAGTCTTTTATCATAAATAGAGCTTGTAAATGTTTTTCATGTTATCAGATTACTTTAGAAAAATAAACTGCTAGAAATATACTTGCTTGTTAAAAGGTATAACATTTAAAGATCCTTGGTTGTTATCTTCAAGTTACTCTTCAGAAAATTGTATGAATATATGCATATAAATGTGTGCTAATTTTTTTCCCAAAGTTCTAATGTGAACATTTCAAGCTTTTTGTCTTTGCTATTCTGATTGATGAAGAGTAGGATTTTTTTTAATTAAACATATTTTTTGAGTCCTTGTTCTATAGATTGGACACAGGCCTAACTTCTGGGAGTAGACAAGTTCCTTATTCTTGTGGAGCTTACATTGTATACTATGCATGAGGTTATAGCCTTAGGGTAAGAAAAACAGGTTAGGAGAGAAGAAAAAAATACTTAAATGCATTTGCAAGGAAGGGAGGATTAGAGGATGATCCAGATGGTGGCTTGGACTGGAGTAGCAGAGGACAGAAGGTTTTCAAGAAAAGTGAGAAAGCGTTTCTCTTTTTGTTTTAATATCAGAATAAGGCAAAGATAATACAAATCTGAAAAGTTATAGACCAGTTTCACAGGAACAGTATGAGGCAAAACTCCTAAATAAAGTATTGGCAAATTGAAGTAATGTTTGTGTGTGAGTGTTAGTATCTCCAGACCATATAGGTTTTATGAAAGGAATTCAACAATAGTTCAGTCTGAGGGAGAGGGAGAGGGTGGGATGATTTGGGAGAATGGCATTGAAACATGTATACTATCATGTAAGAAACGAATCACCAGTCTATGTCCGATGCAGGATACAGGATGCTTGGGGCTGGTGCACAGGGATGACTCAGAGAACTGGTATGGGGAGGGAGGTGGGAGGGGGGTCCATGTTTGGGAACGCATGTACACCCGTGTTGGATTCATGTCAATGTATGGCAAAACCAATACAGTATTGTAAAGTAAAATAAAGTAAAAATAAAAATTAAAACAAAACAAAAAAAAAACTATCAAGGTAATCTACTACATTGAACAAATTAAAGTGAAAAATTATATGATCAACACAATAAATGTGAAAAGAACATTCAATTAGATCCAGCAATAATTATAAGAAAACTTTAAATGAGTAAAGCAAAAAACAGCAAGGATGCCATTTGAAAGTCTGAATAAAATAAAATGTTGCCTATTATTCCAGCTTTTCAGCATATTCAAAGTTCTACCCAATACAGTAAATAAAACAGAGAGAAATATACAGATTGGCTAGCAAAATAAAAAATGCCGTTATTTGCAGATGTTACTGTTATCTGTGTAGAATTAAAAGAACATATCAGCAGACTTGCTGGGTAAAAAATAAATTCATACAATCAGTAACTCTCCCATTTATTACTAATCAGCTTTTTAAAAAGGTAAAAAGGATATTAGTGATAACAAAAATTATACCAAGACTAAACATAAAAAGAATGTTCTGAACAGTATATCTGAAGAAAATTATAAAATTACAAAGCTTTGATGAAAGAGATTTAAAAACACATAACAGTTATATACTGGTTTGACTATGGAAAAGATGCATCATAACACAGAAGCATTTCAAATTAAACATGGGAAAATGATTCAATATTTATTCAATAAATTATTGTGGATTATTCAATAAATAGTGTTGTAGAAATTTGGAATGAAATTAATAACACTAGTCTCATAATTTACACCAAAGTAAAGATCAAATGGATTAAAGTTACAGTTTTTCTCACCTTATTTTTCACTATGAAATATTTCAGATAAAGTACAGAGTAAGTAATGTTCAAAGATTTTTTTCTTGCTTTTAAAAAAAGTACTGATATATTACTGACAAAGCTAAAACCCATTTTCTATCCCTTGTCCAGTCTCCCCTTTTCAGAAGTAACCACTGTTCTGAAATTAATATGTTCTAATGCATGGATGTTTTTATATATTTTCTAAATGTATATTGATAAACGAGAGTATTCATTAATTTTTTAAAACATATTTAAGTCTACGTTCATCTGCAGGGCTTAAATCCACCTGGAATGTGGGTTGCATATGATTTAAGGTATGGGATCTAATTTTTCCACATGAATAACATTTTGTCCAAAAGACCCCATTCTATTCCCACCGATTTTAATAGTATAACTTCTGTGAGGTTTACTAGCATTACCAGCTTTGTATGCTTTTTTGTTACTATTGTGTACATTCCTTCCTATTATATTTTCTACTCTTTATATTTATTTGAGACTCTTCTTGTTCTTACTTTTGTTCTAATTTCATTTTTAACAGACTACCTTCATGAAATACCATATTACTTTAGTTTGTTACATTAGGGTTTTTTATGTAGATAATTTTATCATTAGCAATAATGATAATTCCAGATCTTTTCCAATATTTGTATCATGATTTTCTCATTCAGGTCTGTTGGCTAATTCTTTAAAAATAATGTTGAAAAGTGTACAGTTTCTTATTTTCTTAGAGTATTTAAAATAGAAATAGCTAATGAACTTCATCAAATAACTTGAATCATTTATAGTGATAATCATATGAGGTGGGTTCACCTCATGTTAATTTAATAATGCATGCATGCTCGGTTGTTCAGTCATGTCCAGCTCTTTGCGATAGCATGGACTGTAGCCCACCAAGCCAGTATCCTTGTCCATGGAATTTTTCGGCAAGGATACTGGAGTGGGTTGCCATTTCCTACTCCAGGAATTTAATAGTATATTTTCTTACATTTCCAAGGATAGATATCTCACAATTCCCATGTAAAGTCTCTTTGGGCATATATTTGATTAGCTTATTTTTTAAATCAAATTTCTGTGTAGGTAGACCAGGAATTTGTCCTTTTATTTACATCTCTTGCCCTGAGTTGCTGGTAGAGTGCCTGACGTAGAGTAGACATGTGGCAGATATTTACTGAATTAAAGAACAGATGAGGTAACTTCAGTTTCTCTTTTCATCTTGTCATTGTCATGTTTTTTACCACAGGATAGTAGTTTCATAAAATGCATTTAAATACTTTTCTTCTTTCTCTAAATCCTTCCAATTATTGAAGCAGCACTGGAACTGTCTGTTTTATTGGCCTTGAAAAGAACTAGCTTTTGTTGTGGTTGTTAAAGTCTAACTTTGAGGGTTGTGTTGCATCAATTTCTATTTTTTATCAGTCTCCTTTTCTTGCTCTTTTTCTTTATGCTTATATTACTATTCTTTTCTGACTTTTTAAATTAAATGTGTGGTATATACATTAAAAATTTTTAACAAATGGATTTAAGGTTCTACATTTTCTTCAGAGGTCAATTTTTTCTAGTCTACAATTTATTTATTTCCTCTCTAATACAGATACTATTTAGGAAAATGCTTTTTTTTTTTTAGTTCTAAGGGTTTATTGGGTTTTGTTGTGGATTTACAGTTTTATTTCTTAATTTAGATAATGTGGTCTTTTGTTATGGATTTACAGTTTTATTTTTTAGTTTAGATAATGTGGGAAACAGTGAAAACAGTGTCAGACTTTTTTGGGGGGAAGGCTCCAAAATCACTGTAGATGGTGATTGCAGCCATGAAATTAAAAGACGCTTACTCCTTGGAAGAAAAGTTATGACCAACCTAGATAGCATATTGAAAAGCAGAGGCATTACTTTGCCAACAAAGGTCTGTCTAGTCAAGGCTATGGTTTTTCCAGTGGTCATATATGGATGTGAGAGTTGAACTGTGAAGAAAGCTAAGCGCCAAAGAATTGATCTTTCGAACTGTGGTGTTGGAGAAGACTCTTGAGAATCACTTGGACTGCAAGGAGATCCAACCAGTCCATTCTAAAGGAGATCAGGCCTGGGTGTTCATTGGAAGGACTGATGCTGAGGCTGAAACTCCAGTACTTTGGCCACCTGATGTGAAGAGTTGACTCATTGGAAAAGACCCTGATGCTGCGAGGGATTGGGGGCAGAGGAGAAGGGGACGACAGAGGATGAGATGGCTGGATGGCATCACCAACTTGATGCACATGAGTCTGGGTGAACTCCGGGAGTTGGTGATGGACAGGGAGGCCTAGCATGCTACAATTCATGAGGTTGCAAAGAGTCGGACACACTGAGCGACTGAACTGAACTGAATATGGTCTGTATAATTTCTACTTGGGGAATTTATTAAAACTTCCTCTATGACGTAATATATAATCACTTTCTGTGAGCATCTAAATATAATACATATTCTCTGTTGATTCATTTTGATTTTTCTGCCATATATTTTTGACTACTGGATTGTTGATTTATGAGAGCCTTCTAGTTTCCTGCCATAGTTATGGATATGATTATTTCTCCTGGTATTTGTGTGTGTGTGTGTATGTATGCATATACATATCTTGGTAATAGTATGTGTGTGTGTGTGTGTGTGTGTGTGTGTGTGTGGAGAGAAAACATTTTTTTAAATATGACTGAAGATTATTATGTATTTTTTATTTTCAGCATGTCTATCATATTGATTAGGCATTTTTAAACTAGCATATCACTGGGTTTTCTTTTTTTCCTTCCTTTTTTTGGTCAGAATCATTATCTTTTAATGGAAAAATAAAATTCATTAGTATGCATTATGACCATTGATATACTTGTATTCTTGCACTGTTTCCTGCCTTGTAGTTGTTTAGTGGTTTTTAGTTACATTTTTGTGTATTTTTTCATCTTATTTTTTATTTCCTGCTTTCTGTTGAACATACCTAATTTTCTTTTTTATATTGGTTTTTCTTTTGGTGGTTTGGAAATTTTGTATTCTATTTTCATTTTTGTCTACCTCCATATAGGTAAACTTTTGTTTCCTAATAAAGTATAGAGGTAATCAATACATCCTAACAAAACAAAAACCTTAACATTTTCCTCTCTTTCTCTCTCCTCACAGCCATTATAGATTAAATTTCATCTTGCTAATGTAAAACTGTAAGTTTGCATGTGGTTTTCCTCAGTATTCTTCCTTGACACTCACCTTTCCATCAGTCTCTCCATTTTTTCCATTTGCTAGACTATATTTTAGTCTGACAAACATGTGAGTACCTGATCAAATCTCCTGAGTGAGATATGCCATTTCTTACATTCTCTAGTTTTCATTTTTCTTGAGTTCTTTATTGCTAGATGCTGAAGCTCAAATAATCCTGCAGAAAGGGTAATATGGAATTCTTGTATGCCTGAGAGACTTTTTTTACTCTGCTTTCATATTTGAAAACTGTTTTTGTTAGATATCTGAGTTCAAAATCATTTTCTCACAAGTTTAAGATACTGCCCCATTTCTTTCAGGATGCTGATCTGATGTTTAACTTCTTTCTTCCTTCTGGAAGCCTGTAAGACCTCTTTACCTTGTAGTCTAAATCTTCATAAAGATACATCTCATTGTGGGTATTTTAAAACTGTTGTTCTTGGCATACAGGCCTCCTTAAATTTGAGGTCTTATATCATTTTTGTCTCTTACAATCTACCTTCTGTTATTTCTATGATTGTTTCTTCATTTGTGTCCTGTTTTTTTCCTCATTCTGAGACTTCATTGAATGGTAATCCTTTAGAATCAGTCCTCTGTAACTCTTATCATATTCTTCATTCTGCTTTTAAATTGGTTTTTAAAGAATGTTCTCTACTTTCTAAACTCTGCTTGATCACTTCTACTTCTCCATCTACTTTCATTCTTTCTGAAGTTATTACGCTCCCTTTCCCACTGATACATAGCCCCTCATCTTCTTTCTTTTTTTTTTAATTTTTATTTTTACTTTATTTTACTTTACAATACTGTATTGGTTTTGCCATGCATTGACATGAATCCGCCATGGGTGTACATGAGTTCCCAATCCTGAACCCCCCCTCCCACATCCCACCCCATATCATCTTCTTTCTTTACTGTATATTTTTCCCTTTGAAAAAGTACTTCATTCCTAGTATTTTAATGTGTTCTCAAGAGAGAGGAAAGAGATAGGGATATGAGTTCAACCTATCATTTCATAGCAGAAACCCATCTTCAGAGCATTTAACTGCCTTTATTCTTTTTAAAGCATGAAATCTGCAATTTATGTTTTTACTTCCTCTTTGGAGAATGATTTTTAGTCTGTTGATAATATTATTTATTCTATTTATCTTTAATCAGTAGTTTCCAGTTTTATTGCCCTGTGATTAGTGACTGGCCTATAAATTTATTAATTTTTATAATTCCATGAAGTTTTCTTTATAGTACAGTTCAGTTCAGTCACTCAGTCATGTCTAACTCTTTGGGACCCCATGAATCACAGCACACCAGACCTCCCTGTCCATCACCAACTGCCAGAGTCTACCCAAACCCTTGTCCATTGAGTCGGTGATGCCATCCAGACATCTCATCCTCTGTCATCCCCTTCTCCTCCTTCCCTCAATCTTTCCCAGCATCAGGGTCTTTTCCAGTGAGTCAGCTCTTCGCATGAGGTGGCCAAAGTATTGGAGTTTCTGCTTCAAAATCAGTCCTTCCAATGAACACCCAGGACTCATCTTTGGATGGACTGGTTGGATCTCCTTGCAGTCCAAGCAACTCTCAAGAGTCTTCTCCAACACCACAGTCCAAAAGCATAAATTCTTCAGCACTCAGCTTTCTTTATAATCCAACTCTCACATCCATACATGACTACTGGAAAAACCATAACCTTGACTGGATGGACCTTTGTTGACAAAGTAATGTCTCTGCTTTTTAATATGCTATCTAGGTTGGTCATAAGTTTCCTTCCAAGGAGTAAGCATCTTTTAATTTCATAGCTGCAATCACCATCTACAGTGATTTTAGAGCCCAAAAAAATAAAGTCAGCCACTGTTTCCCCATTTATTTGCCATGAAGTGATGGGACCGGATGCCATGATCTTAGTTTTCTGAATGTATATAATCAATTTTTATAAGCATTACATGGACATTTAAGTAAATACGTTTCTATTATATACAAAATTATGTACACCCGTTATATTGGTTAATCCTTTATTTACTTCTGGATGCTTGTTAAATGACTGTATGAGTGAAGTTATTTTCCCAAAGCAATTATTTCCATCTTTTTGCAATTTCCTTGAATTTCAGATAGCTTTGTTTTGTCTCCTATTTTAATGCTATGTTATTTGTAGTATGTTGTTTTCATTCACTCATTCGTGTCCAACTCTTTGCAACCCCATGGATTGTCCCACACCAGGCTTCCCTGTCCTTTCACTACCTCCCAGAGTTTGCTCAAACTCATGTCCATTGAGTCAGTGATGCCATCCAACCATCTCATCCTCTATTACCCTCTTCTCCTCCTGCCCTCAATCTTTCCCAGCATCATGGTCTTTTCCAATGAGTTGGCTCTTCGCATGAAGTCGCCAGTGTATTGGAGCTTCAGCTTCAGCATCAGTGATTCCAATGAATATTAATTTCCTTTACAATTGACTGGTTTGATCTCCTTACTGTCCAAGAGACTGTTAAGAGTCTTCTCTAGCACCACAGTTCGAGTAAAAGTTCATAAAGTGTGTGTGTGTGTGTGTGTGTGTGTATGTATCCTTATTGTAGATCTAATACTTCAAATCAATTTTTTTAATCCACTTTGCCAGTGAAAATACATTTGCTTTGATCTCTACAGTTGTGCTATTAATGTTGACACTCTTCCTTTTTTGTTTGTATTTATCTGATATATGTTTATCTTTTTCTTCAATTTAAACCTTTGCTTAAAAATTTTTAATATGTGAATGTTGTAGCATATAATTTTTTATATGCCATAGAATTACTTTCATATAGCATAAAAAGCAGCATAGAAATAGATTTTGTTCTTTAGAGTAGGCTAAGGGTCTTATTTTTGTAGACAAAGAAAATGTTTTCACTGTTATTATGAGAAATATATTTCTTTCCGTGTTCTGTATTTTTTACACTTATTTTAGTAAACATTTCTCTTTTCCTCTTTTGTTATATCTCTTATATGTGCCCTGGGAAGTGAGAATGCTTGAATTCGCCTGTGTCTCTTACAAATATGAGAAGTTCACTTTCATCACATATACTTATTAGAAAAACTGGTTTTTCTTCCAGTTTTATTTAGATATAATTGACATATTAATACAGCACTGAATAAGTTTAACATGTACAGGATAATGGTTTGACTTACATACATCATGAAATGATTATCACACTAAGTTTAGTAAACATCTATCATGTCATAAAAATTAAAGAAATAGAAGGAAAAAGTATTTTTCTTTGTGATGAGAACTCAGGATTTACTCTTTTGACAACTTTTATGTGTAATATACGGTAGTGTTATTTATTTATCATATTATACATTACATCCCTAGTGCTTAACAGGCAAGTTGTACCTTTATTCGGTTCTCTCTATCCTTGCCGCTAGTAATTACAAATCTGATTTCTTTTTCTATGAGGTATTTTTTATTCTGTTTCTTTTTAAAGTTTAATTGACCTACAACACTGTTAGTTCCTGTTATATAACATAGTGGTTTGATATGTTTATATATTTCAAAGTGATCACAGTAAGTCTAAGTTATCTATCACCATACAAAGATATTTCATAGTTATTAACTGTATTCCCCACAATTTCATACCCTAATTTATTTTGCAACTGGAAATTTGCTTAATCTCCTTCACCTAATTCTGAACAACCATCCCGCCCCTGCCACCTCCCCTCTGGCAACCACCTGGTTCTCTGTATCTGAAAGTCTGTTTCCCTTTTGTTATGTTTGTTCACTTGTTTTTCTGATTTCAGATATTAAATATAAGTAAAATCATCTGATATTTTGCCTTTCTCTGTCTGACAAATGTCTCTGCCTGACATTTCATTTAGCATAATACCCTTTGCTCCATTCATATGGTTGCTATTGGCAAGATTTCATTCTTTTTATGGCTGAACAGTAATCCGTTATATATTCTTTATCCATTTATCTGTCAATGGAGAATTAGGTAGCTTCCGTAACTTGGCTATTGTAAACAATGCTGCAGTGAACATTGAGGTGCATGTATCTTTTTGATTTATTGTTTTTATTTTCTTTGGATATATTAATATAACCAAGAATGAAATTGCTGGATCAATATGGTAGTTCCATTTTTAGTTTTCGTGTTTTTTTAGGAAACTTCATACTATTTTCCATAATGGCTGCACTGATATATATTCCCCCTAACAGAACTTGAAAGTTCTCTTTTCTCCATATTCTTGACAATTCTTGTTATTTGTTGTCTTTTTGAAAATAGCCATCCTGACAGGTGTGAGGTAATATCTCATGTTGATTTTTATTTCCCTAATGATTAGTGATGGTGAGCATCTTTTCCTGTGCCTCTTGGCCATTTGTATGTCTTCTTTGGAAAAATGTCTATTCATGTCTTCTGCCCATCATTTAATTGGGTGGTTTGTATTTCTGACATTGAGTTGTATGAGATTTTTTTATATTTTGGATGTTGATCCTCATCTCATATATTGTTTGCAAGTATATTCTCCCATTTAGTAAGTCGCCTTTTCATTTCATTGATAGTTTCCTTTCCTATGCAAAAACTGTTTAGTTTGATATAGTCCCATTTATTTATTTTTGCTTTTATTTCCCTTGCCTGAAAAGACATTACTAAGGCTAATGTCAGCTTACTGCCTATGATTTTTTGAAAAGGCTATCTTTTCCCAGTGTATATTCTTGCTTCCTCTCTCGTAGATTAATTGACTTCAAGTGTGTGGGTTTATTTCTGGGCTCTCTATTCTGTTCCATTGATCTGTGTATCTGTTTTAGTGCCATTACCATACCGTTCTGATTGCTGTAGGTTTGTCGTACAGTTGAAATCAGGGAACAAAACTGCTCCATCCAGTTTTGTTCTTTCTCAAAATTGTTTTGGCTATTTGGGGTTTTTTATGTTTTCATACAAAATTTTAAATTATGAAAAGTGCCATTGGTATTTTGAAAGAAATGGCACTGACTCTGTAGATTGTCTTGGGTAGGTATGGACATTTTAATAATAAATTCTTCCAATCCATGAACACAGTGTACTTTCTTATCTGTGTTCGTCATCTTCAATTTATTTTATCATTGTTTTACAGTTTTCTGTGTACAGGCCTTTTACCACATGAGTTAATTTTATTCCTATGTATTTTATTCTTTTTGACACAACTATAAATGTGATTGTTTCCTTAATTATTTCTGTTTCTGATAGTTCATTGTTAGTATATACAAATATAATAGATTATTGCATATTAATTTTGTATTCTCCAACTTTACCAAATCTATTGATTAGATTGGTAGTTTTCAGATGGCATCCTTAGAATTTTCTATGTATAGTATCATGTCATCTGGAAACAATGAGAGTTTTATTTCTTCTTTTCCATTTGGAATGGAAATAACTGTCCTTGTCTTGTTACTGTTTCTAGAAGAAATACTTTCAGCTTTTGGCCACTGGGTATGATGTTAGTCATAGGCTTGTCATGTTCTTGTTTTGTTGTTGTCATTGTTGAGTTGCCCAGTCATGTCTGACTCTTTGCGACCCAATGGTTGCAGCACCCCAGGCTTTTCTGTCTCTCACCATCTCCTGGAGTTTGCCCAAGTGCATGTCCATTGCATCAGTGATGTCATCCACCCATCTCATCCTCTGACTCCCTCTTCTCCTTTTACCTTCAATCTTTTCCCAGCATCAGGGACTTTTCTAGTGAGTCAGCTATTCATATCAGATGACCAAAAAGGGCTTGTCATATAGGGCCTTTATTATGATGAAGTTGATTCCCTCAACACCCACTTTGTTGAGAATTTTTATCATAAATGGATATTAAATTTTGTCAGAAGCTTTTTCTGAATCTACTGAAATGATCATATGACTTTTATTCTTTGGGTTGTTAATGTGCTATTTGTATTCTATTGCTTGGTTTGGAGATACTGAACCATTATTGCATTCCTAGGATAAATTCTACTTGATCATGATAAGTATCCTTTTAAAACATATTTTTGAATTCGATTTGCTGATATTTAGTTGAGGGTTTTTGCCTCACTTTCTAGGCTGTTTATTTAGTTTGTGCTTTCCTTTTTCTCTTACTTTGTTTTGCTATACCTGCTGAGTTTTTCTTGATCTCTCTTTAGTCTGGTTCCTACTTGGAAGTTTTACATTATATTTTTACTCTGCTGCTGCTGCTAAGTTGCTTCAGTCGTGTCCAACTCTGTGCCACCCCACAGAAGGCAGCCCACCAGGCTCTGTCGTCCCTGAGATTCTCCAGGCAAGAATATTCTTCTTTCAAGCTCATGAATAAAATTATGTAATAAGTTTCCCATAAGTACAATGAGAGATTCAACATTTTACTTATTCTCATTCTTACCCTTGTTGCAAACACACACACATTTGCATGTGTGTGTGCACACATACCACTTTTTTGTTGCAATAATCTTGACTCTTAGCTTTAAATCAGTGTTATCTTTGTCACATGATGTAAATTTTGTTAAATGATTATTTTAACTTGTTATTTGCCTTTGAACCATGTTAACTTGGGTGTGTAACCCAAAGTTTTAATAGTTTTATCAGTGATACTTCATTATTAAAATATTTTGCATTTCTTAAACTCATTTGTTTTCATGATGGATGATAAAGTTTCTGAGTCTTTGAATGACTGTGAAATACCTTTGTGTCTTCCAAAATGAATAGTAGAGCTAGGCTAGTTTTAAATTCTTGGGGAGAAATCCTTTACTTTTAAAAATTAATTGATTATGGTCCATTGTCTACTATTACATCTGTTATGAGAGAAGTCTGTTATCAGTCTGATGTTTTTCATTTAAGGTGCTGTTTTTTCTGCTTGAAGCCCATATAGGGTTTTGTCTTTTCTTTATTAAAGTGTATCACCAGAACTTTGCATAAGTTAAGTCTTCTTTGCCTAAGTTTCAGTAACCCTTTTTATTGTAAAAAAAATTCATATTTTATTTTATCTCAGGAAAATTTTCTAGTATCATTTATTTGACTGTTGCTTCCCTGGTGGCTCAGACGGTAAAGCTTCTTGCTTACAATGCAGGAGACCTGGGTTCGATCCCTGGGTTGGGAAGATCCTCTGGAGAAGGAAATGGCAACCCACTCCAGTACTCTTGCCTGGAAAATCCCATGGACAGAGGAGCATGGTGGGCTACAGTCCATGGGATCACAAAGAGTCGGACACGACTGAGCGACTTCACTTTCACTTTTCATCTCACCTACTATTTCTTCTCCCACTCAAATTCTTATTATACTGGACCTCCTGGATTTATCCTCTGCATGAGGGTTCTCCAGAGAAACAATGGGATGTATATATGTATGTATGTATGTATGTATGTATATATATAAACACACATACATATACATGTGGATGTATATATACATATTTGTAGGTATAGAGAGGTTACTTTACATAGAGATTTATTTTAAAGAAAATTTTTGTGCAGTTGTGGCAGCTGACAGACAGGTCTGAAATCTGTAGGTAGATTTCAGTCTGAAAATTCCAGCAGGAGATGGTTTCAGCCTCATATCCCAAAGCAGTCTGTAGATAGAATTTATTCCTTCTTGGAGGACCTCAGTCTTTCCTCTAGATTCCTTCAACTGATTCAATGAAACCTACCCGCATTACCAGAATTCTCTGATTTATTAAACATCAATTGATTTTAAATGTTTATTACATCTAAAAATTACCTTCACAGGAAGACCTTGACTGGTATTTGATGAAACCACTGTGCACCAGTGTACACAGTGCAGCCAAGCTGAAACATAAAATTAACCATCTTAATCTCTTAATTGGGCTTCCCTGGTGGCTCAGTTAGAAAGAATCCGCCTGATAATGCAGGAGACAGGTTCAGTCCCTGGGTCGGGAACCCCTTGGAGAAAGAAATGGCAACCCACTCCATTATTCCTGAATGGGAAATCCCATGGACAGAGAAGCCTAGTGGACTGCAGTCATGGGGCTTGTAAGAGTGAGACACAACTTAGCAACTAAACAACAGTAATACTCTAAATCACTTTCTCTTTGTCTTTTATTTCTTTTTTCTTTTAGTTTGAATTCTAGGAGAAGTTCTCAAAATAATCTTCTAAAGTCACATATTTGCTGCTTATAACATTTATTTTTTTTGTAAATTTGGTGATTATATTTTTATTTTAGAATATATTTACTGATTTCATATATTTATAAATGTTNTTTTTAGGTAACTATTTAGTGTGACTCTTCAGAACAAACACTTTATTTTCATGTATATGATGAAGTGTGTTTTTTGTTTGTTTTCTTAACATAAAAAAACAGTCCTATATGTATCCAGTACCAGGAGTTCAGAAATTGATAAAGATTGTATTAGTCCTTTCAAAGACATGAAACCCAAGGAAGAGGAAAAGAGAAAGCTTATCTTTTTTTCTAGTTTTAGTATACTCAGTTGAGTTACTCTTGTAACTTTAGAGAGCAATTGTGTCTTCCCTTCTTCAACATCATTCTTGAGGAACAATTTTCAGTTGTTATTCACAGTATTTGTAGAACATTTTGTTAAGCCCATCTGAGAATGCAAAGTAAGCGTAAAGTCTGATTGAATGGACAATAATCATGTAGAGAAGGCAATTAGAGAGCAGTTATGAGAAATGGGAACAACTTACAGAAATCTCAGGGCCTTGGGACTGAAAAGATGTGTAAGATTTGAGTAGGGAAAATGTTCCTGGTGAGATCTCAGGAGGAATATAGATCATTAAAATTTGATTGTATTATGACACTATGAAGCATTTTTAAAACCGACCCCTTTACTTAAAGATTAAAAAAATAGGCATAACTTGTACAATTCCTCCAAAGTATCAAATACCTCCTAAAGTTGTTTTTCATATTTTGTTTTTTTCATATCTATGTATGATAGTGTCCCCTTCTCATTCATGTGTTTTATTTGCTTTCTTCATGAATATAACTAGAAATTGGTTTACATTATCTTTATCCTTTCCTCCCTTCTTCTTTCTCATATTTACTCCTTTATTCTCACTTCTTTGATTGAAGAAGTGGAGTGTTAGTCACTCAGTTGTGCCCAGCGCTTTGTGACCCCATAGACTGCAGCCCACTAGGCTCCTCTGTCCATGGGATTTTCCAGACAAGGATACTGGAGTAGGTTGCCATTTCCTTCTCCAGATCTTTGATTGAAACATTTAATCAAATGTTTCAAAACTTTCAAAATTGTTTTAAAACTTTTTTCTGATTTAATAAATACATCTGAAGTAATACATTTATTAAATTGAGCAGGGTTTTGAAATCAGGTTAATTAGGGTATAACTTGCATAGAGTAAAATTACCTTTTTAGTGTATACAGCTCTGTACAATTGCTAAATGTACATATTCATTTGGCAAATTTTGGCAAATGTACATATTCATTCACTCTATTTTTTGGTGCTGTGTTCTATATATGGCTGCTGCAAAAACTTATTAATTCTGTTGTTCAAATCTTCTACATTCTTACTTTCTTTATTCACCATCATAATCAAGGTATAGAATATCCATCACCTACAAAAATTTCATTGTGTGCCTTTGTAGTCTTTCATATCCTCAATTCCAGTCCTTGGAATCCAATGATTTGTATCTTTTCCATATTATTGTATAAATATAGTTATATCACCTGTAGTCTTTTGATTTTTTCTTCTTTCACTTAATGTAATACACTTGAAATTTATCTGTGGTTTTACATGAATCAGTAGTTCATTATGATCAGATGACTGGTCTGTTTGATTCTGATTCTTTGATACTTTTTGAGGCTTATTTTGTTTTTGTTTTTTTACTTTACAATACTGTATTGGTTTTGCCATACATCAACATGAATCCACCACAGGTGTACATAAGTTCCCACTCCTGAACCCCCCTCCCACCTTCCTCCCCATACCATCCCTCTGGGTTATCCCAGTGCACCAGCCCCAAGCATCCTGTATCCTGCATCGAACCTAGACTGGTGATTTCATTTCTTATATGATATTATACATGTTTCAGTGCCATTCTCCCAAATCATCCCGCCCTTTCCCTCTCCCACAGAGTCCAAAAGTCTGTTCTGTACATCTGTGTCTCTTTTGCTGTCTCCCATACAGGGTTATTGTTACCATCTTTCTAAATTCCCTATATATGTGTTAGTATACTGTATTGGTGTTTTTCTTTCTGGCTTACTTCACTCTGTATAATTGGTTCCAGTTTCATCCACCTCATTAGAACTGATTCAAATGTATTCTTTTTAATGGCTGAGTAATACTCCATTGTATATATGTACCACAGCTTTCTTATCCATTCATCTGCTGATGGATATCTAGGTTGCTTCCATGTCCTGGCTATTATAAACAGCTCAATTCCAGAAAAATAAATGACCCAATCAAAAAATGGGCCAAAGAACTAAATAGACATTTCTCCAAAGAAGGCATACAGATGGCTAACAAACATATGAAAAGATGCTCAACATCACTCATTATCAGAGAAATGCAAATCAAAACCACAATGAGGTACCATTTTCTTAGCTTTAATTTTCCTCATGTACTTTGGAAATGATTTTGCAGGTTCATATTGAAGGGAAACTTTTTTTCTCTGTTTTTTCTACTTTAATCACTGAGTCAGTATGTGGCTTGGCCTGATTTTAAGAAGTAAATTTTGTGTCCTCTGATCGCCTGGGTTTTTATAACCTTTAGCTCTAAGAGCTTTTTTTCAGCCTCTTTTGATAGAGGAGTCATTCCTCAATGTAGAGTCCATGCATTGAGACTGGCTCAAGTCTTTTGCCAGGGAGTTACTTTTAATCCCCACCACCATGCAATATCAACCATTGGTGCCTCTGATTGCTACCAGACCAGGAACCAAACAAATCTATGCTGTCAGCCTTGCCTACCACTTTGTGTTCTATAACATAGCATTTATTATACAACTGTATTTTTTTTCCCTCTAGATACTTTATCTGTAATTACTAGGTTTATGAAACAGAAAAATCTTTAAAATGTGTGCTCCCCTACTGTGGTCATCTTGATCGTAAGTGCTATCATTTCACTTTTTATGTAAGAATTTGGAAGTTAGGAAATGAATCTTTGTCAAAACCACTGTCTGTTATATACATAAGATTCATTCTGCTGCCTTGTTTAATGTCATAGATTTAGTGCGTCAAACAAGAATATGAACAGTTCTTATTCTAGGGGCATGATTTCTAGACTCAAAGAGAATGGATTCAAATCACGGCATTGGTATTTACTTCCTGTGTGATTCTACCTTTTGAAGCATTTTGTTTCCTCATCTGTATTTAGGAGTTTGTATCTACCTCATAGACATCTGTAAAGGATTAAATGTGGCAATATATAAAACATTAGTATAATATTAATATTACTATGTTCTCTGTGGACAGAGGAGCCTAGCAGGCTACACTCCTTGGGGTCATGGAGTCGGCCATGACTGAGCAACTGAGCAGACATGACGTACAGTAAGCCCTCACTGAACTAGCTATTATTTTCACAGTGAAGTTGCAATTTTTCCTCTAGATACTTTATCTGTAATTACTAGGTATTTTAAACAGAAAACGCTCTAAAATGTGTGCTCTCCAAATAGGTCATCTTGATCATAAGTCCTGTCAGTACAGTTTGTGTATTTATACAATTAAATGTGCATATCTGTATGATTTCCTTCTCTGGAAATATGTGTAAATAATATATATATATAATTATTTTTAGGTATATACCCTAGTATATGTGTTATATTAATTTGTACCATGAAATTAAATATTGCTGAGACTGTACTCCCCATACAATGTTTATACTTTATGTGTGATTTAAATTATCTTCTATGGTCATTTTGACTCTTTTTTTTTTTAAACTTAATAGACCAACTTTTGGAGAAGGCAATGGCAACCCACTCCAGTACTCTTGCCTGGCAAATCCCATGGACGGAGGAGCCTGGTAGGCTGCAGTCCGTGGGGTCGCTAGGAGTTGGACACGATTGAGCAACTTCACTTTCACTTTTCACTTTCATGCATTGGAGAAGGAAATGGCAACCCACTCCAGTGTTCTTGCCTGGAGAATCCCAGGGACGGGGGAGCCTGGTGGGCTGCCGTCTATGGGGTCGCACAGAGTCGGACATGACTGAAGCAACTTAGCAGCAGCAGCAGCAGCAGACCAACTTTAAGACTAAATCATTTCATCAGATATAAGTATCACTAGTTATATCTAAACTAATCATGTTTGTATTTATGACAGGCATTGATAATTATATATAACTGTGCAGTAATAGATCTGAGTTCTGAATCAAAAGATCTGGGTACACGTCTGGACTCTGCCAGTCCCTGGAAGTGGGATTTTATTCAACAGCATCACCTCGTTGAACCTCAGTTTTTTAATTTCTAAAACAGAGATAATAGTACCTACATACCAGTGTTTGGAGGGGTTAAATAAGACATGAGAATGGAATCTGTAAACCATACATCAATCTAGAAATAAAAGCTATGATTGCTTGCCATCATTAGAGCGGCTTTACCAAACTCATGTGGAAAGCAGGTTACCTTATGCCTGTAAAGTTGGTTTTACTTGCAGTCCATCCTGTACTTTTGTAATAAGGAAAAGCTCTCAGTGAGGAGTCTATGAAGAATGATTCTTGGGGGATGGCAGTGAAGTAGATATATATTATCTAGTGTTTGTATATGACCGTTTAAGTGCTGAGACCAAAGTTTTAGAAGCCTTTGCTCTTTCAAACATAGCATAAAATATTTAGTTCTTAGGAGTTTGGAACAGCAATAAAAGAATCCTAATTTTAGTTCTGAAGTCAGCTGAGCAGGCATTTCCTTCCCTATTCAGATAAAATTATTACATACCTTTAGTGGACTATGCTGAACAAATCTAAGAACTGAGCTATTTATCCCTAGTTGATGGCTCTATTTTAATCACAAGAAAATGTGTTCCCCACCTAAGTCTCCAATAAAGTTTCTCCCTTCTTTCTCCAGACGCAAATGTAGCAGAAACAAGTGGAACATGCTTTGTTGTTACCAGAGCCAGATAAACATTAAACTAAAATTACAGTTCCTAGAAGCCCAGCAAAAGGTTAGCATGTAAACTTGTAGTTCCACTCAGCTCCTTTTACCCTCTTTCTTAACTATCTTCTTATCTTTCCATATATGGCTCAAAAAATCAAAACAGTATGAAAAAGTAGTCACTGAGAATCTACTTTCACTCCTGTCCCCATCTGCCCCAACCATCACTGGCTCTGGTCAAAGCTATTAATAGCTCCTTATATATTTTTCTGGTACTTGTTTATACACACAAACACAACAGTGTAAATAGATACGTTCTTAGACTTCTTACACAAATGGAAGCATACTCTGTATATTGTTTTGCACTTTGCTTTTTTTTTCTGAACAATATATCTTGGAGTTTTATTTTGATTTTGTTTTCATATCAATACATAGAAAGCTTTTTCATTCTTACTTAGAATACCATTCGTGATATTCCATTAGAAGTATTATACTTGCTACAGTTCATCTAATCAGTCTTCAGAGGAACATTTTAATTGTTTTCAATCTTTTGCTGACATAAACATTACTATAGTAAGCAGAAAAAAAAAGTGAATATTGTTATTTTGTACATGTGTCAGATACCTATAGGATAAATTGCCACAGTAGGATTTATGGGATGAAAGAGCAAATACATCTTTTAAAAATAACTGTATTGTTTCAAACACGTCTAAACAGTAGAGAGTGGAGGTATCTGTAATATAGCCTGTTGGATTGGTCCAGGCTTCTTTACTTCCTGGCCATGTGGGTTTGGGTGAGTCATTCCCCTTTCATGGGACCTTAGTGTGCTCCTCTCCAAAAGTTGGAGATTAGTCCCTGTCTCAACTGGGTGACTATCAGATTAGATACTGTGATCATTAACCTGAAATTGTCCACAACCCTGATGCCTACATGCTAGGCTCACTTGCTTTGTTTTCTTATTGTCATAAACTTTTCTTTTTCTTTCTTTTTTTTGATGTCTCATTCTATAAATTTTAACATCATGTAGTTTTGTGTCACAACCACCTTAATCAGGATACAAAATAGTAAGTGCATTTTTATTTTAATAAATGACTAGTTGCTGTCCACTTCATAGGTTTTACACCCTCACTGGACTCCTCCCAGTAACATATGAATAACTTTTTCTCACAGCTTTGACAAAAGATAGAGTTGATTGTTTGCTGCAGTTGTTTGTTGTTATAGCATTCTCCATGAAGAGATTTAAGTAAGCAGTGGACTAGGGCTGCAGCAGCTGTCTGATCTATCTTCGCTTGATTAAAGTTGCTTAATCCTAAAATCAGAAGCTTACAAAGAAAAATAAGTACTAAACAGAGGCTTCACATTTTAATCACATTTAAAAGTAGCTATTTTTCCCATCTGCTCCTGAAACAAATAGACAGCTCAGTTTACAGCACTCTGTCTTTCTGAATAACTAAGGAAAGCAGAAAAAGTAGTATAGGTTGAAGTTGTGTATCTTTGAGATGGTAACTGCTCTTCACTAAATGTTGCCAGGTTCAGATGCACTTGTATCTTCTCTTTTCTCTTTTGCCTCCTGCTGCTGCTGCTACCCAGTGTCAAAATGGGGTGTCCAGGTTGGTGCAAGAATCCACCTGCCAATGCAGGAAATGCAAATTCAGCCCCTGAGTCAGGAAGATACCCTAGAGAAGAAAATGGCAACTTACTCCAGTAATTCTTGCCTAGATTATCCCATGGACAGGGGAGCCTGCCAGACTACAGTCCATGGGGTCACAGAGTTGGACATGACTTAGCTACTTGGCACATACGCAAAGTGTCAAAACATTTAGAAATGAATAGAATGATATTTCATTTTTTTATTTTCATTTGAGAATTTACTAAAAAAAGAAGATTGACATGAGAAAATTGGACTAAAGTATTTTAAATGTTTTCTTTCTGTACTATAAATGTAAATCAGCCATAGATAACCAAAATAGCATTCCTTTTTACTTAGTCTGGAAACAACTGTCCTACAGGCTAGATTCAGCTAACAGGCTTGTATTATCTGTGTCACATAATCTTTGAAAATTGGAAAGTTTTGGCATTAAAATCCAAATCTCCAGCTTCTCTTGAATAATGAGAATATCTGACCACAATTACTCATATTATTGAATAACCACTATTGATTGAGATGTACACTGTAATTCATCACATTTCTAGTTTCCATAGAGTATTTAGCAATTGTAGTTCAGCAAATGGAGAAGGCAATGGCACCCCACTCCAGTACTCTTGCCTGGAAAATCCCATGGATGGAGGAGCCTGGTAGGCTGCAGTCCATGGGGTCGCTAAGAGTCAGACATGACTGAGCACCTTCACTTTCACTTTTCACTATCATGCATTGGAGAAGGAAATGGCAACCCACTCCAGTGTTCTTGCCTGGAGAATCCCAGGGACGGGGGAGCCTGGTGAGCTGCCATCTATGGGGTCGCACAGACTCGGACACGACTGAAACAACTTAGCAGTAGCAGTAGCAGTAGCAGTTTAGCAAAGTAAATAGTCATCATGATTAAACTATTTGTTCTTACAAACATGCAATCTGACACTTGATTTAATGGTTGACTATGTAACATGGAGGGTTTTTTTTCTTAATAAATGAATGCATTTTCTTACCATTCTTTAAAATTGTCATTGATTTTCATCACTTTCCAAATAATTTTTACTTTTTTTTTCACCTGATAGATTAATCCATATCCATGTCATTTGACTTCTAATATGTATCTTTAAAATACTTTAGTTGCTGAGAAACGTTACAGCAAAGTTCATCAGAATTACGACCATATTTCTTCTGCATCTCAATCCCTAAGCCGACTTAACCATAAAATTTCTCAATGATTTTAATCTTCCAGATTTTTCAGATCTCTGTTTATTTAGGTGAGATTTAATCACTTTTTCACCTAACTCCCTACACTTTTTAAATGACTCATGGTATAAACAAAGATTGAAGATGATGGACATTGCTTTCTTTGTTAACACTCTTATCAGAACTATGGAATGCTTTGAGTATGAGCACATTTAAATAAGGTTCACATCTATATTAAAAAGAAATTCACTTAAAATGGATTTTATTCACTTTTAAAAATCAAAATTCATTTTATGGCTTATCCTGTATTATTATTGTTACCTAAGAATAAATGGTACCAGGACAAGAAATGTAAATGAAATAGGAACTAAAGATTATGGTAAATAGTAGAGGCATGGGAATGGAGAAGGAAGGTTTAGTAAGACTTTATTTTGAAAAGTATTAAACCAAATGCTATTTAAAGACAGGTTATAATTTAAACTGGGAAAAACAAAAATCAGTGTAGAGTGAATAACATTTTTTTTCTTTTTTGTGATTTCTAACACAGTTGATAACACAGTATGATATCCTGTCTTTAATGTTTAACTTTCTAGCATGCTTTTTAAAAGGTTCCTTTTTTGCAAAAATATTCACAGCACTTTTTCCAGCTTTCCCAATGGCCTTTCCAATCCTTTGATATTAAAATTATTCTTCTTTGTAGCACCCAATGAATCATTATCCATTTTCTCTATTTCATTTTAACTGGTCTAACTGGCTTTATATGTGACTTGAGTAGTATTCAAATATCACGTTCATTAACTTCATGAAATTCTGCATTTCCCATTATTGACTTTGAGTTAATTTGAATTATGTTATTTATTGCCATAAACAGCATCCAGAAGAACATATGCATTTACATCATCCAGTGATTAAGGAAAGACTGATAGCAGAACTTTGGTCATTATGGGTAATGACAGCTCTTTTTCTTTTCTTTTTTTTTTTTACAGTTTTTAAAATTTATTTTTAATTGGATGATAATTGCTTTACAGTGTGGTGTAGGTTTCTGCCATACAAGAGCATGAATCAGCCGTAAGTACACATAAGTCCCTTCCATCTTGAACCTCCCTTCCACATCCCACCCCTCTAGGTTGTCACAGACACTGGGCTGAGCTCTCTATGTTGTACAGCAACTTCCCATTAGCTATCTGTTTTACATATGGTAATATGTATGTTTCATTGCTACTGTCTCAATCCGTCCCACGCTTTCCTTGCCCTGGTTTGTCCTCAGTCTGTTCGCTATATCTGCATCTCTGTTCCTGCCCTGCAAATTGGTTCATCAGTACCATTTTTCTGAATTCCATATAATGCATTAATACACTGTATTTGTTTTCTTCTTTCTGAGTTACTTCACTTGGATAGGATTTAATGTTGAGCTGGGAAGAATATTTGAGTAGGCCACAGTCAGTGAAGTGATGAATGCAGTTAGTATTTTATGATATGAGAACTTTGGCTTGAGTGATGAATATTCAGGTAATGAGGACTCTGTTTTGTCTTTAGTGTTCTGGATAGGGAACTGTGGCTTTCTGGGTGGCAAATTCTAATTTTTTCAAGTTTAATATAAAACTTCCTATGTGACATAAAGTCATCAACTATATGTTTATTTCAAGTACCGTAAAAATGTGTATGTGACCAAGGAAACCATAAATGAAAGAGACACATATACCCCAATGTTCATCACAGCACTGTTTAAAATAGCCGGGATATGGAAGCGACCATCAGCAGATAAAAGGATAAGAAAGCTGTGGTACATATACACAATGGAATATTACTCAGCTATTAAACAGAATGCATTTGAATCAGTTCTAATGAGGTGGCTGAAACTGGAGCCTATTATACAAGTGAAGTAAGTCAGAATGAAAAACACCAATATAGTATATTAACACATATATATGGAATGTATGAACCTATATACGAGACAGCAAAAGAGACACAGAGGTAAAGAACAGACTTTTGGACTCTGTGGGAGAAGCTGAGGGTGGGATGATTTGAGAAGATAGCATTAAAACATGTATATTATCATATGTGAAATACATCGCCAGTCCAGGTTCGATGCATGAGACAGGGCAGTCAGGGCCAGTGCACTGGGATGACCCTGAGGGATGGGATGGGGATGGAGGTGGGGAGGGTGCGGTTCAGGATGGAGGAAACATACATACCCGTGGCTGATTCATGTCAATATATGGCAAAAACCACTACAATATTGTAAAGTAATTCAGTTCTCTTCAGTTCAGGCGCTCAGTCATGTCCAAATCTTTGTAACCCCATGAACTACAGCACGCCAGGCCTCCCTGTCCATCGACTCCTGGAGTCCACACAAACCCATGTCTGTTGAGTTGATGATGCCATCCAGCCATCTTATCCTCTGTTGTCCCCTTCTCCTCCTGCCCTCAATCTTTCTCAGCATCAGGGTTTTTTCAAATGAGTCAGCTCTTTACATCAGGTAGCCGAAGTATTGCAGTTTCAGCTTCAACATCAGTCCTTCCAAAGAACACCCAGGACTGATCTCCTTTAGGATGGACTGGTTGGATCTCCTTGCAGTCCAAGGGACTCTCAAGAGTCTTCTCCACAGTTCAAAAGCATCAGTTCTTCGGTGCTCAGCTTTCTTTATAGTCCAACTCTCACGTCCATACATGACCACTGGAAAAACCATAGCCTTGACTACACAGACCTATGTTGGCAAAGTAATGTCTCCGCTTTTGAATATGCTATCTAGGTTGGTCATCTTTCCTTCCAAGGAGCGAGCACCTTTTAATTTCATGGCTGCAGTCACCATCTGCAGTGATTTTGGAGCCCAGGAAAATAAAGTCAGCCACTGTTTCCACTGTTTCCCCATTATTTCCCATGAAGTGATGGGACTGGATGCTATAATCTTAATTTTCTGAATGTTGAGATTTCAGCCATCTTTTTCACTCTTCTCTTTCACTTTCATGAAGAGGCTCTTTAGTTCCTCTTCACTTTCTGCCATAAGGGTGGTGTCATCTGCATATCTGAGGTTATTGCTATTTCTCCCGGCAATCTTGATTCCAGCTTGTGCTTCTTCCAGCCCAGCATTTCTCATGATGTACTCTGCATAGAAGTTAAATAAGCAGGGTGCCTTGAGGCACTCCTTTTCCTATTTGGAACCAGTCTTTTGTTCCATGTCCAGTCCTAACTGTTTCTTCCTGACCTGCACACAGGTTTCTCAAGAGGCAGGTCAGGTGGTCTGGTATTCCCATCTCTTTCAGAAGTTTCCACAGTTTATTGTGATCCACTTAGTCAAAGGCTTTGGCATAGTCATTAAAGCAGAAATAGATGTTTTTCTGGAACTCTCTTGCTTTTTTGATGATCCAGCAGATGTTGGCAATTTGATCTCTGGTTCCTCTGCCGCTTCTAAAACCAGCCTGAACATCTGAAAGTTCACAGTTCATGTATTGCTGAAGCCTGGCTTGGAGAATTTTAAGCATCACTTTACTAGCGTGTGAGATGAGTGAAATTGTGCATTAGTTCTAGCATTCTTTGGCATTGCCTTTCTTTGGGATTGGAATGAAAACTGACATTCTCCAGTCCTGTGGCCACTGCTGAGTTTTCCAAATTTGCTGGCATATTGAATGCAGCACTTTCACTTCATCATCTCTCAGGATTTAAAATAGCTCAACTGGGATTCCATCACCTCCACTAGCTTTGTTAGTAGTGATGCTTCTTAAGGCCCACTTGACTTCACATTCCAGGATGTCTGGCTCTAGATAAGTGATCACACCATCATAATTATCTGGGTCGTGAAGATCTTTTTTGTACAGTTCTGTGTATTCTTGCCACCTCTTCTTAATATCTTCTGCATCTGTTAGGTCCCTACCATTTCTGTCCTTTATTGAGCCCATCTTTGCATGAAATGTTCCCCTGGTATCTCTAATTTTCTTGAAGAGATCTGTAGTCTTTTCCATTCTGTGTTTTCCTCTATTTCTTTTCATTCATCACTGAGGAAGGCTTTCTTATCTCTCCTTGCCATTCTTTAGAACTCTGCATTCAAATGTGTATGTCTTTCCTTTTCTCCTTTGCTTTTCACTTCCCTTCTTTTCACAGCTATTTGTAAGGCCTCCTCAGACAGCCATTTTGCTTTTTTTCATTTCTTGGGGATGGTCTTGATTCCAGTCTCCTGTACAATGTCATGAACCTCTGTCCATAGTTCATCAGGCACTCTGTCTATCAGATCTAGTCCATTAAATCTATTTCTCACTTCCACTGTATCGTCATAAGGGATTAGAGTTAGGCTTAGCCTCCAATTAAATGTTAATTTTTAAAATGTATACTGTATAAAATTTTTTTTAAATGAGAATGTATAAATTTAGACTTTGAAAAAAGGTGAATAGATTTCTTCAAAGTAATAAGGTGGAAATTCATTTGTAGCATTGGTCAAACTGGACTGCTAGTGTTGAAAATGGTATTCATTTAGCATGAATAATATCCTTCCAACCAAGAAATAATTTTTTCTATGTAACAGATATTAGACAATAAAACGTTGCACCAGTTGACTCACTACTACATTATAATGAAAGTGAAATGAAATGTTAGTCACTCAGTTGTGTCTGACTCTTTGGGATCCCACGGACTATGTCCTGCCAGCATCCTCTGTCTATAGGATTCTCCAGACAGGAATACTGAAGTCTGATGCCATTCCCTTCTTCAGGGGATCTTCCTGACCCAAGGTTCAACCTTTGTCTCCCGCATTACACAGGTTCTTTACTGTCTGAGCCACCAGGGAAGCCCATATATTACAATAGATGCACCAAAGCTAAGTCCATACCAAAGAAAACAAAGCCCTGATGACCATCCTAGATGAACTACACATGTAGTTTACCACTCACTGCAGGGATGAATTTAGTTAATCTGTCACAACCTAGTTTGTTAGAAGTGAATCTTAAAGTAGAAATAATAAAATCAAAGAACAGTAATCTAGAAATGAGGGATATTATGGCCAAATATTATAAAACACTAATTAAACAGAACTTCAAAAATTCTGATATTGATTGTCCAAAGACTTTTGACTAATGTTAAGACAAAGACTTTTCTAGGTTTCCTATACATATGGTAAGATCAGTGATTAGCAAATACACCTCATCTCACATTAACTGGTTTCTCTTCCCTGTGAACTCCTGGAAGTTTCATTGTCCATATTGCTTCTTTGACAGATAGTTTTATACCAACCCTGAAAAACTCTTCTGTTATATTCTGAAATGCACTTAAATCTCCTATTGTTATTGAACTCCTTATGTGTTGATACTTTTCCAACTAAACTCTAAGCTTCTTATAATCCATCATACTCTTCAACTTGTACTATTATGTCTTGTTAATGGTAGACATGGCCAAAGTATTTTTGATTTGACTGTTACAGACCCATTCTTTTCCAGAATAAGAAAAATTAATTTGATTTTTATTTTATGTATGGTAAAATACTCTCACAAAGCTACCCAAAGCCTTCATAGCAAATATTAACCACTACCCCATTACTAAGCTTATAATAAGTTCTCCTAATATGCAAGACTTTCTGAGACTATAGTGCTCATCAAGATAAGCTGACATCTTTCTGAAAGTGTGTAGAAGCAAGTATTTTCTGACACTGCTGGTAGATGTAAATTGGTACAGCTCTTGGAAAGCAATTAAGGTATATATGTATCAGTCAGTCAGTTCAGTTACTCAGTCGTGTCTAACTCTTTGCAACCACATGAATCGCAGCACGCCAGGCCTCCCTGTCCATCACCATCTCCCAGAGTTCACTCAGACTCATGTCCATCAAGTCAGTGATGCCATCCAGCCATCTCATCCTCCGTCATCCCCTTCTCCTCCTGCCCCCAATCCCTCCCAGCATCAGAGTCTTTTCCAATGAGTCAGCTCTTCACATGAGGTGGACAGAGTACTGGGGTTTCAGCTTTAGCATCATTCCTTCCAAAGAAATCCCAGGGTTGATCTCCTTCAGAATGGACTGGTTGGATCTCCTTGCAGTCCAAGGGACTCTCAAGAGTCTTCTCCAACACCACAGTTCAAAAACATCAGTTCTTTGGCGCTCAGCTTTCTTCACAGTCCAACTTTCACATCCATACATGACCACTGGAAAAACCGTAGCCTTGACTAGACCAACCTTTATTGGCAAAGTAATGTCTCTGCTTTTGAATATGCTATCTAGGTTGGTGATAACTTTTCTTCCAAGGAGTAAGCATCTTTTAATTTCATGGCTGCAGTCACCATCTGCAGTGATTTTGGAGCCCAAAAAATAAAGCCTGACACTGTTTCCACTGTTTCCCCATCTATTTCCCATGAAGTGATGGGACCACATGCTATGATCTTAGTTTTCTATATGTTGAGATTTAAGCCAACTTTTTCACTCTCCTCTTTCACTTTCATCAAGAGGCTTTTGAGTTCCTCTTCACTTTCTGCCATAAGGGTGGTGTCATCTGCATATCTGAGGTTATTGATATTTCTCCCAGCAATCTTGATTCCAGCTTGTGCTTCTTCCAGCCCAGCGTTTCTCATGATGTACTCTGCATAGAAGTTAAATAAGCACAGTGACAATATACAGCCTTGACATTCTCCTTTCCCTGTTTGAAACCAATCTGTTGTTCCATGTCCAGTTCTGACTGTTGCTTCCTGACCTGCATACGGATTTCTCAAGAGGCAGGTCAGGTGGTCTGGTATTCCAGTTTCTTGTGATCCACAGTCAACGGCTTTGACATAGTCAATAAAGCAGAATTTGTATACCAGAAGCCTAAAGATATTATTATCCTTTGACCCAATTTCTTAAAATCTGTTCTAAAGAGGTATAGAAAAGCATTATTCCAAAGAAACTGTAACGTATTTTATAATAATTAACTTTGGAGAAAACCTAAGAAACAAATAAGAATAAATGGAAATAGGCAAATTACATTGCAATTATATAGTGTTATTATAAATAATGTTTGCAAATAATTTGTTGAAACAGGACCTTTTTGTTTTAAAATGTATAAAATTTAGGTATAGTATTATCACTGCTTTTAAAAGAAAAACATAGGAGAAAACATCTGGAAGAAGCTATGCAAAAAAATTAGCAGTTTAACAGTGATTTGGTTTTGAGTGGTAGAACTACTTCTTTCTTACACTTATTTGTATTCTCTAATAGTCCTATAAAAGGCATGCATTATTTTTGGAATGCAAAAAACAAGCTGCTTTTTTTTAAATTTCAAGAAGCAATACTTAAATTGTATCTCTTTGGGAGAAGACATACTTTTAGAAAATGAGAGCCCTGCCTTTTAGTAGTTTCTAGCAACTTCAAAATAAAAAAGGAAAACTAGAACTACTTTAAAATACTGAGGACCTGATCAAATTCACAGTCACACTACCATGACTCTTCCTCTTTCCAAATGAAAGAGGCCTCAGTACAAATCAAATCATCAGTCTCCTTTGCATGCCCTAACAGGCCTTCTGTCATATATATATATATAACTATATTTCAATAAAAATTGTAAATATATATACAATCTTCATTGAAGTATAGTTGATTTACAATGTTGTGTTTGTTTCTGCTGTAGCACAAAGTGAATCAGTTGTACATACAGGTAGTTACAAAATATTGAGTAGAGTTCCCAGTGCTATCCTATAGGTCCTTTTAGGCTTTCTCTTGACTTACCAGAATCCGAGCCAAACACCTGCCCATTTCAGTGTGACAGCTCCAAACTTCTGCCCTTACTATCCATTGTTTGCTCTTCATATCCCTCTTATGAGACAAGATAAAATTGTCCCAGTAGCTTTGATCTAATTATGTGTGCTGAGTCCACCCTCATGTTTTAAGAGACTAGTGAGCTACCAAAGGAAAGCTTGGCCTCTGTTTGAGCCAAATTGTTCTTGATATCTCTTGTATATTATTTAATTTCACTGACATGGGTGGCTCAAATAAAGACACAAAATTTTATTTTCTGAAACTCAACTCACATCAGAGTTCTAGTTCAGGCATTATCGTTTATAATTTGTACATACTCGTATGATTGGGCCATTAACTTCTAAAAATAAATGTAAAAGCTTTACTGGCATGTAATTTATGTATCATCCAATCCTCCCAATTATATAATTTAATATTTTTTATTATATTTAGTTTTGCAACCATTACTACAGTGAATTTTAGAACATTTCCTCACTCCAAGAAGAAATCCTTTAGCAGTAGCTCCTCAGTTACCCCCAAGTTGTGTTCCCTGCTTTGCCCCACCCTAGGCAACCAATAATCTTTTTATCTCTATAGGTTTTCCTATTCTGGCATTTCTTAAAAATGTAATCATACAATATGTGGTCTTTTGTGAGTGGTTTCTTTCACTAGGCACAGTATTTTTAATGTTCATCCATTTTGTTAATTTAATACTACTTTGTTCCTTTTTATTGCCAAATAATTTTCCATTTATGGATATACTGATTTTATTTTTCCACCAGTTGGTGAACATTTAGATTGTTTCCACTTTCTAGCTATTATGAATAATGCTGCTGTGAGCATTTGTGTACAGGTATTTGGATGAGCATGTGTTCTTATTGCTCTTTGGTATGTAACTAGGTGTAGAATTACTAGTCTTATGATATCTCTGTTTTTAATATTTGAGGAATTGTGAGACAGTTTTCCAAACTGTCTGTACCATTTTGCAACCTACTAAGGACATATGATGCTTTCAGTTTCTTCATATCTTTGTCAGTGCTTGCTAGTATCTTTCATTTTATTATAACCCATCTTAATAGATATAAGTGGTAACTGATTATGGTGTTGTACATTTCTCTAGTGTCAAGTGATGTTGAGAATCTTTTTGTGTCCTTATTGACCATTTGTCTGTCTTCTTGAAGAAACGTCTGTTTAGATGGGTTGCCTGCTATTGAGTTGCCTTTACTATTTATTTTAAGAGTTCTTTCTATACTCTAAATACAAGCCCATTTCTTATAAGCCACAACCAAGTTTCAGTTTTGATCATGTACAATGTATCTATTGTTTTTCTTTATCACTTGTGATTTTAGTATCATATCTAAGATCGTGCCTAACCAAAGATCACAAAAATTTAATTTTATATTTTCTTCTAAGAGTTTTATATTTTTAGCTTATGCGCTTAGGTATAAGACCTATTTTGAGTTAATTTTTTGTGTGTGGTATGAAGAATATACCATGTCATTTCTTCTGAGTATCCAGTTGTCATAGCACCATTTCTTTAAAAGACCATTCTTTCTCCTACTAAATTGTTTTTAGCACCCTTCTTGAAAATCACTGACCATAAATGTGAAGGTTTGGTTTTCAATTTTCAGTTCTGTTCTGTTTATCTATATATCTGTCTTTAATCCAATACCTTACTGTCTTAAGTAGTATAGCTTGTTGATGTTTGAAATAAGATAGTATGAGGCCTCTACCTTTGCTTTTGTTTTTCTTTACTCTAGCTATTCTGGTTCCCTTGAATTTCCATATGAATCTTTAGTTCAGCTTGTCGATTTCTGTAAAGAGGCCAGTTGTAATTTTTGATAGGTATCAATCTAAAGACCAACTTGGGGAATACTGACATCCTAAAAATATTAAGGCTCATGTTCATCCATGAACATGAAATGTCTTTCTGTTTATTTGACTTCTTTAATTTTTTAACAGTATTTTATACTTTTGAAAGTATAAATTTATACTTCTTTTAGTAAGTTCATTCCTAAATATTTTATTCTTTTGATATGGTTTAAATAGAATTTTTCTTTATTTCCTTTCATATTGTTCATAACTAGTATAGGGAAATATGACTCCTTCTTTGTATATTGATCTTGCATTCTTTAACCTTGCTGAACTTGTTTATTTCTATACTTTCTCAAGGTATTTATTTGGATTTTCTGTATATAAAATCATACCATCTGAAATACAGGTAGTTACACATTTTACAAAATCTGGATGCCTTTTATTACATTTCATTGCCTAGTTTCCCTGGCTAGAACCTCTAGTACAATGTTAAACAAAATAGTGAGAGTGGACATCCTTTGTTTTCTTCTTGACCTGGGGGGAACGCACTCATTCTTACTTTGTTAGGTATGATGTAAGCCATGGGTTTTTAATATGTGTGTTGTGTGCTCAGTCGTATCTGACTTTTTGCAGCCCCATGGACTGTAGCCCGCCAGGCTCCTCTGTCCATGGAATTTTCCAGCAAGAATACTGGAATGGTTTGCCACTTCCTACTGCAAAGGATCTTCCCAACCTAGGGATTGAACCCACATCTGTTGCATCTTCTGCATTGACGGGCAGATTCTTTTCCACTAGCACATCTGGGAAGCTTGGATTTTTAATAAATGCCTTTTGTTAGTTAAAGGAGTTCCCTTCTTATTCTAATTTGTTGGATGCTTTTATTATGAAGAGGTGCTGGATTTTGTCAAGTGCATATAGTGCATCTATTGAGATGATCCCATGAATTTTTGTCTGTACTCTGTTGATGTGGTATTCGATTCACTTTTGTATATTACACAGACCTTACATTTGTAAGATAAATTCCACATAGTCATGATGTATGACCTTTTCATATGTTGCCTTATTTGGTTTGCTACTGTTTAGTTGAAGATTTCTGTGTCTGTATTCATAAGAGATATTTTTCTGTAATTTTCTTTACCTGTGATGACTTTGTCTAATTTTTGTATAAGGATAATAATGGCTTCAGAATGAATTGAGACATGTTCTCTCCTCTTCTGTTTTTTGGAAGAGTTTGTGAAGAACTAGTATTGATTAAGTTTTAAATATTTGAAAGAATTTGTCTGTGAATCTGTCTGGGCCTAGGCTTATATAGGCTTTTATATATGGGAAGTTTTTCTTGTTGTTGTTTTACAAAGCAGTTTAGTTTTAATTTCACAGAAAAATTGAGGGAAAGATAGTGATTTCCCATGACTCCCTTTTCCTTATACATGCATGTATCTGCCATTATCAACATCCTCCACCAGAGTGGTACATTTGTAATAACTGATGAATATATTAACACTTGTGGGAAGTTTTTGTATTACTGATTCAGTCACTTCCCTGGTAACTCAGGCAGTAAAGAATCTGCCTGCAATATAGAAGATGCAGGTTCGATCCCTGGGTCAGGAAGATTCCCAGGAGAAGGGAATGGCAACCCACTCCAATTTTCTTTCCTGGGAAACCCCATGGGCAGAGGAGCCTGGTGGACTACCATCCATGGGGTCACAAAGAGTTAGACACAACTAAGTGACTAAGCATGTTACTTGCCATAGGTCTAGTCAGATTTTCTATTCTTGAGTCATTTGTAATAGTTTTTATATTTTAGGAGTTTGTCCATTTCATCTTAAGTTATCTAATGTTTATTTTATTTTGCCTTATACTCTTTTCTTTCTGCAAATCAGTGACATCCTCTCTTTCATTTCTGATACTGGCAATTTTCATCTTCTCTCTCCCCCCGCCCTTGATTAATCTAGCTAAAAGTTCATCAATTTGGTTGACCTTTTAAGAACCAAATTGTAATTTTATTATTTTTCTCCATTTTTAAAATATTCTCTATTTTATTTATTTCTGTTATAATTTTAATTGTTTCCTTCCTTCAACTTTCTCTCAGTTTCTCTTATTGATACCTTAAGGTAGAAAGTTAGGTTAATGAATTGAGACCTTTCTTCTTTATTCATATAGGTGCTTTTACTTATAATTTTCCTTTAAGCACTACTTCAAATTCATCCCTTATAGTTTGGTACATTATAGCTTGTTTTCATTCATCTTAAAATATTTTCTATTATGCCTTTTATTTCTTTCCTGACCTATCGATTACTGAAGAATGTATTGTTTAGTATCAATATACTTTTCAATTTTCCAAATTTCTTTCTGGTACTGATTTTTAATTTCATACTATTTTGATTGGAGAACATACTTTGTATGATTAAATCCTTTTAAATTTATTGAGGCTTTTTAAAATTAATTTTTGTTGGAAATAAAAATAGCAATGTATAGACTTAGGGACCAACAGTATGAATAGATATACTCAGCCTAACTTAAGATCACTTTGTAAGTCACATACAAGGAAAGGAAATAAGCAGTTTTGGGTCACAGCCAATCTTAGTTTTTTGACATGTTATTGCCTTCATCCATCCACAATGTGACTAAGCCCAAGAGGAAGCTTTCCCCTTTCTCTAAGAGAAGATGATACTCTAATTAACCCAGGCTACACCAGCCAGGATGGGACAGGCTGTCCTTCCTTTTCCAGCAGCCATTTTCTTCCAAGAGCTTCCCTGGCAAAAGTTGATCTTGGCTCTGTCCTCCATTTAAAGTAGTCTGTCTCAAGTTCTTTAGAATTTTAAGAATTGTGAAATTAAATTTTAAGAATTTGGCTCTAAGAAGTTACAGAATTTGAAGAGTTCTCACTTCTCCCCACCTAGTCTATGAGTACTCCACTCCAATTTGCCCAAGAAAACTAGAGTAAAAAATCTTCTCGATCTACTGCTTGATTAAGCCTTCAGACACCTGCATACAATATATATAAAAGGCTCAGTTTTATTCCATGTTCTCAGTGATAATTTTTCTGCTTTGTTTGACAACTGATATCCAACCATGTCCTATGGTTCACTGGGGTGTTATATTTCACTGACATGCAGAGTTAACAGGCTTCTATGCCATATCATTCCAGTTTTCAAAAATGTCCGGTGGCCTGTAGAATAAACTTCAAACTGCTTAGGAAGTCTTTTATAACTTTTCTTATTTAGCCATAGTTTGCTGCTCTTGCCTCATCTTTGTGATCTTTTCCCTGTGCTTTGGCTATACTGAGTCAAAAACTTGCTACTTTCTCCAGACATACCATTTACTTCACATGTTCATGCCTTTACTTTCAGATATGCTCAACCAAGTGATTTGCAAAAGTATCCTGATAATGGTATGAGATGCTGCAGCCCCAATCCACATGTACTGAATCAGATTCTTTATAGGTGATGAATATTTTAAATGCTCCTTAGTTGATCATAAAGCTGCTTAGGAACTGCTGCTAGTCTCTTTTCTCTCCTTGCAGCATCTTCCCTTTCACTTGCTTTCACATTTCCTGACAAATTCTTATTTGACAGAAGCAAGAGAGAGCAAGAGACCCGGTTAAATACCTTCTCTGAAAAAAAATTTGTCAATTCTGTCTCCATTCTAAATCTGATGAATATGTGCTGTTGCTCTTGGCTCATTAGTATTAGATTCCTTTTTCTGTGCTCAGAGGATTCCCTACATTCTGAGTTAGAGCTAGTTCCTACTTTAAAGACTTAAAATGCTGACCACTTACTTTCTGAGCCTTCCTTACATATTGAGTGTGACTCCACAAACAGGACTCTGCCAGTCAAGCATATACACAACATCTTTGAAGCAAAACTTAGAGACATTTAAAAACAGATCACTGACTGCATTTATGCAGAAAAATAGTACTAGCAGTGGCAGCTGCTTCCAGTATCTGGTATAACAGAAAAGTCATTCTAGTGGCAGTGTTCAGCTTACAGCACCCAGGCAGGAGCATTGCACACTGCTACCTCTTTTCCTGGCAAGGTAGCCTCCAAAGCTGATTCTGCAGCTTCCTGGAATTCTGTGAGATGCTTCCTATCTTTTAAGAAAATTTTCTGCTGAGATTACACTGAATTGGTTTCTACTGCTAGTAACTAAGATACAGGGACACCTAATAGAATAACCACCCCAATACTCTTCATTCACAGGCCAACATGGCAATGAGTTATATTGTCTTATAGTTAATTGCCAGTAAAATATGGGTTAGCTCCATCAAGAGGGAAGAAAAGAGCATTTTTAGTCAGAAGACATGGTAGAAAGCCATGTCGCCAGAAGGAACATAAGAGAATACCAGGCACTGAAGGGACAGTGTATCCAGGAAATAAAGTAAACTACTTGGTGAGAGATGTCAATGGATAGAAAGTTATTAGAGGAATTAAGTAACTGGATCATACAAGCTGTATGAGACCATCTGAAGACATTTTTATTTTGAAGCTGAAGAATGTAAAGCTATTGAAGGTTTTTAACTGGCAGATATTATGCTCAGATTTGTATTTTGAAAACAATAATACTCTGTGGCATAAAGCATAAGTTGGAGATAGGGAAATGCTTGATGGATTTCTCTTGGATTTGAGCTTTCCTCATAGTATTATGAGGTTCTACATTGTTCCAAGATAATTATTGCTTTCTGGCCATGTCTTCTACTAATTCTAAAATTTTCCTTTTGGAGCAGTTTAGAATGAAGACCTCCCTCTGTGTCAGAGAACCCTTTAAAGCTAACTAAACATGCAGAACAGGCTGAGGCAATATTTTCTCCAAGTTTCTTGCTGTTTATAAATAGCTATTGCTAATAGATTTAAATTTTTACCAAGTCAATTTAACTTTGTATAGGTATACATCTTAGCTTGAATTCTTTTGATATCCAGAAATTAAAGCAGTTCTAGTTTGTTTGTTGTTGTTGTTTGCTTTTTTTAAGAGTTGGGATATCCTTTCATCTTACACTTTTAAAACTAGAAATGAAAATATCCCACTAAAACATATGCTAATAATGTGTCTTTGTATTACTTTATATATATGGTTATGCATAGTATGTCTGTATTTTAAGAACTATTCAAAACTAAAATTAAGTTCGAAGGTACTGTTTGTATTTTCAATTGGTCTCAGAGGGTGAAACAATGATTGTAGATGGCCAGTCAAATAATTAGAGCTGCTACTATTTTAATAAGTATGACCTTCTGAATTTTAACATATCCCCCAAAACATTGCAAAAGGCATTCAGTGGAGTCAGACAGTTTACTTTTTCATTCATTAGCGTAGTCAAAAACCTTTAAGTTTCTAAGGAATAATGTTACCCTTCTAGAAAATCTTCCCAAGAAATATCCCATAAGTTTGTCTCTTAAGTTTATATGAGTCTGTTTCTGTTTCATATGTAGATTCATTTGTACTTTTTTTTTAGCTTAGTATGACATCCCTTATCATATGATATCATTTATCATACCAAAGAGATAAATTAGGAATATGGAATTAAGAGACACAAGCTACCCTGTATAAAATAGAAAAGAAACAATGTATAACACAGGGAACTATACTCAATATCTTACAATAACCCACAATGGAAATAATCTGAAAAATATGTATGTGTTTATATAACTGAATCCCTTTCCAGTATAGCCAAAACTAACACAATATGATAAATCAACTATACTTCTGTAGTAATTTTTTAAAAATCAATATCCCAAACAAAGCAAGGCATTTGATGGCTAATGTATGCAAAGTTGGTAGAGAGACGTCGTCGTTAAGGCCACCCTTTGAGCCAGCCTGCTCATGACAGCACTGCAGGAACTAGGAGAGGAATCAGGGGTTAAACGTTGAGACAAAGAGGAGTTTTTCAGGTTCCAGACAGGTATCTTACTTACGAGGGATTTTGTTTGCTATTGTTGACCTCATTTGTTCAAATCATTCCATGATTATTTTAAAAAACAAAAGTGTAGAATTTGTTAGAGAAAAACAAAAGTATATATTATTTGTCCATAATACATTTAAGGCAATATTAACCTGAACTTGTTAATTATGAATTTGTCATTTTTTGTAAGTCAAAAATGATTAAGTATAACAATTTTATGTGGTCAACCCTAATATTAATAAAACCAGTGCACTGTAGGACTTCCCTGGTGGCTCAGATGGTAAAGCATCTGTCTACAATGCCGGAGACCTGGGTTCGATCCCTGGGTCGGGAAGATCTCCTGGAGGAGGAAATGGCAATCCACTCCAGTACTATTGCCTGGAAAATCCCATGGACAGAGGAGCCTGATAGGCTATAGTCCATGGGGTCGCAAAGAGTTGGACACGACTGAGCGACTTCACTAGTGCACTGTAGCATACCATAATATATAGCAAATCACTGAGTTTGCCCATTCTGGTAAGATATGTATACACTTTTCTCTACTTTTTTAGTATCAACAGTTATCTTTTATCAAATAAATTTAATATTATTAGGTACCAAAAACACTTGCTTTTTAAGGTACATTATCAAATTTGTAAGAGACTTTTTAATGGTAATGAAGGTACAACAGGGTACAAAATGTATTGATGAACTAACCCAACCTATAATGATTTCAAAGCCCTCATTGATCTCTGGGCTGATACTCTAGGATTCAGAGATTTTTTCAGAGTCATCATAGAATTAGAGAATATACACTCACACTGCAGAGCTCCATAATTCCCCAGAACTTCAAATCTCAGGAAAGATGAGAGTTAATATAAACAATTTTCTGAAAAGGTGATTATAGCAGCCAACACTTAAATAGTACTTACTGTGCCAGGCTCTGTTCTAGATGTTTTATATGTTTTAACTCATTTAGTCCTACAGTGAAGTAGATAGTACTATAGTTATTCCCATTACATAGATGAGAAAATAGAGATACAGAACAGTTAAGTAATTTGCATAGTTATACAGCAAGTAAGTGCTTGAGCCAGAATTTAAGCCTAAGAATTCTGGTACCAGATTTGGTACTTCAGTTCAGTTCAGTTTAGTTCAGTCGCTCAGTCGTGTCCAACTCTTTGCCACCCCATGAATCGCAGCACGCCAGGCCTCCCTGTCCATCACCAACTCCTGGAGTTCACTCAGACTCATGTGCATCGAGTTGGCGATGCCATCCAACCATCTCATCTTCTGTCGTCCCCTTCTCCTCCTGCCCCTAATCCCTCCCAGTATCAGGGTCTTTTCCAATGAGTCAACTTTTCGCATGAGGTGGCCAGAGTATTGGACTTTCAGCTTTAGCGTCAGTCCTTCCAATGAACACCCAGGACTGGTCTCCTTTAGGATGCACTGGTTGGATCTCCTTGCAGTCCAAGGGACTCTCAAGAGTCTTCTCCAACACCACAGTTCAAAAGCCTCAATTCTTCGGCGCTCAGCTTTCTTCACAGTCCAACTCTCACATCCATACATGACTACTGGAAAAACCATAGCCTTGACTAGGCAGACCTTTGTTGGCAAAGTAATATCTCTGCTTCTTAATATGCTATCTAGGTTGGTCATAACTTTCCTTCCAAGGAGTAAGCATCTTTTAATTTCATGGCTGCAGTCACCATCTGCAGTGATTTGGGAGCCCCTCAAAAAATAAAGTCTGACACTGTTTCCCCATCTATTTGCCATGAAGTGATGGGATCAGATGCCATGATCTTCATTTTCTGAATGTTGAACTTTAAGCCAACTTTTTCACTCTCCTCTTTGACATTGGTACTTAACCAACAGTAAACGACCTCTGGATATAAAGAAGGTCTAGGATCGTTGAACCAATTCTAATACATTGCAAGGACTGAAATATTAGTTGAAATACTAAGTTCATTAATAGAGCCTATCAAGCCTCTTTCCATTCTAGTAGTGCTATTCTGGACTGGTGCAATAGTTCTTTACCTAGGATACAGATTTCTAATCTTCTCCTCATTTCTAGGCCATCCTGAATCCTGCTGCTAGTATAATATAAGTAAGTCATCACTTTAATCCTGTTACTGCCTTGCCCAAATCCCTTTCATGACTGTCTTTCCACTGCCAGGACAAGATGTAAAGGAGAGAACCCACTAGGATTTGATATGGTAGCATAGCTGGAAATAACTCCTGACAAGTTCAGTATTTCCTGGAAGTTTCCAGTTTTATCTTAAAAATTTGCACATATTTTAAATCCCAGTTGGTAATACATCCGTCTGTCTTTTTTTTTCTTTAATTGGAGGAAAGTTGCCTTACATTGTTGTGTTGGTTTCTGCCATACAGCAATGGAAATCAGCCATTTTTATACATATATCCCCTCCCTCTTGAACTTCCTCCAATCCCACCTCTCTATATTACAGAGCTTCCCTGGTAATTTAGACAGTAAAGAATTTGCCTGAAATGCACTAGACCTGGGTTCAATCCCTGGGTTAGGAAGATCCCCTGAAGAAGGGGTATGAATATGTACTCCAGTATTCTTGCCTGGAGATCCCATGGACAGAGGAGGTTGGCAGGCTACAGTCCACGGGGTTGCAAAGAGTCTGACCCCACTGAGTGACTAACACTTTCTTTCACTTTCTTTCTTTAACTACTTTATAATGTTATCTTGGTTTCTGACATACAGCAACACAAACCAGCCATTGTTTTGTTCAGTTGCTCAGTTGTGTCCAACTCTTTGCAACCCCATGGACTGCAGTATGTTTGGCTTCCCTGTCCTTCACCATCTGTTGGAGCTTGCTCAAATTCGTGTCCATCAAGTGGTGATGCCATCCAACCATCTCATCCTCTGTCATCCCCTTCTCCTCCTGCCTTCAATCTTTCCCAGCATCTGGGTCTTTTCTAATGAGTCAGTTCTTTGTATCAGGTGGCCAAACTATTGGAGCTTCAGCTTCAGCATCAGTCCTTCCAATGAATATTCAGGACTGATTTCCTTTACGATGTACTGGTTGGACCTCCTTGCATGTCAAGGGATGCTCAAGCAATGCTCCAACACCACAGTTCAATATCATCCATTCTTTGGTGCTTAGCCTTCTTTATGGTCTATGACGTCCATACATGACTACTGGAAAAACCATAGCTTTGACTAGACAGACTTGTCCACAAAGTAATAGCTCTGCTTTTTCATATGCTGTCTAGGTTGGTCATAACTTTTCTTGCAAGGAGCAAGCATCTTTTAATTTCATGGCTTTAGTCACCATCTGCAGGGATTTTGGAGCAAGTCTGTCACTGTTCCCATTGTTTCCCCATCTATTTACCATAAAGTGATGTGACTGGATGCCATGATCTTAGTTTTTTGAATGTTGAGTTTTAAGCTAGGTTTTTTGTTCTCTTCTTTCACTTTCATCAAGAAGCTCTATATCTTCTCTTCCCTTTCTGCCATATGGATGATGTCATTTGCATATCTGAGGTTATTGATATTGCTCCCGGCAATCTTGATTCCAGCTTGTGCTTCATCCAGCCTGGCATTTCACATGATGTACTCTGCATAGTAAGCTAAATAGGCAGGGTGACAATATACAGCCTTGATGTACTCCTATCCCAATTTGGAACCAGTCCTTTGTTCCATGTATAGTTCTAACTGTTGCTCCCTGACCTGCATTCAGGTTTCTCAAGGGGCAGGGCAGGTGGTCTGGTATTCCCATCTCTTTCAGAAATTTACACAGTTTGTTGTGATCCACACAGTCAAAGCCTTTGGCATAGTCAATAAAGCAGAAGCAGATGTTTTTCTGGAATTCTCTTGCTTTTTCGATGATCCAACAAGTGTTGGCAATTTGATCTCTGGTTCCTCTGCCTTTTCTAAATCCAGCTTGATCATCTGAAAGTTCTTGGTTCATATACTGTTGAAGCCTGGCTTGGGGAATTTTGAGCATTACTTTGCTAGCATGTGAAGTAACTGCAATTGTGTGGTAGTTTGAACATTCCTTGGTATTGCCTTTCTTTGGGACTAGAATGAAAACTGACCTTTTCCAGTCCTGTGGCCACTGCTGAGTTTTCCAAATTTGCTGGAATATTGAGTGCAGCACTTTCAAAGTATCATCTTTTAGGATTTGATGAATTCTAGCTTAGCTAGAATTTCATCACTCCCACTAGTTTTGTTCATACTAATGCTTCCGAAGGCCCACTTGAGTTCTCACTCCAGGATGTCTGGCTCTAGGTGAGTGATCACACCATCGTGAGTGATGGTTACTGAGATAACCATAATGGTTATCTGGTTCATTAAGATCTTTTTTGTGTAGGAAGATTGCTGAAGTGGTTTGCCATTCCCTTGTCCAGTAGACCAGGTTTCATCAGAACCCTCCACCATGACTATGACCCATCAGAGCAAGACCCAGTTTGCCCCACAGCCAGTACCTGCCATCAGGAAGCTTCCACAAGCCTCTTATCCTTATCCATCAGAAGGCAGACAGAATAAGTCAGCCATAATTATATCCCCTCCCCGTTGAGCCTCCCCCAATCCCATCTCTCTAGATCATCACAGAGCACCAGGCTGGGCTCCCTATGGTGTATAGCAACTTCTCACCAGCTATCTGTTTTACATATGATATTGTATATATGTCGATGCTACTTTCTCCGTTCGTCCCACTCTCTCCTCCTGCATTATGTCCACAAGTCCATTCTCTACGTCTGTGTCTCCATTCCTTCCCTGAAAATAGGTTCATCAGTACCATTTTTTGGATTCCATATATATGTTTTAATATACGATACTTGTTTCTCTGACTTACTTCACTTTGTATAACAAGCTCTAGGTACATCCACCTCATTAGAACTAACTCAAATCCTTTCTTTTTTATGGCTTATATTCCATTGCTTACATATGCCGCATCTTCTTTATCTACCCATCTGTCAATGGACATCTAAGTTGCTCCATGTCCTGGCTGTTGTAAATATTGCCACAGTGATCATTAAGGTACATATGTCTTTTAGAATTGTGGTTTTCTGAGGGTATATGCCCAGTGGGATTGCTGGGTCATGTGGTGGATTTACTTCTAGTTTTTAAAGAAATCTCCATACTCTTCTCTATAATGGCTATATCAGTTTACATTCCCACCAACAGTGTAGGAGGGTTCCCTTTTCTCCTCATCCTCTCCAGCATTTACCATTTGCAGATTTTTTCATGATGCCCATTCTGACAGAGGTGAGGTGATACCTCACTGTATTTTTGATTTACATTTTGTGAATAATTAGTCATATTGGGCATCTTTTTATATGTTTATTAAAAGAAAAGTGAAAGTCACTTAGTCATTTCCGACTCTTTGCGACACCATGTACTATCAGTCCATGGGATTCTCCAGGCCAAAATATTGGAGTGGGTAGCCATTCCCTTCCTAGGGATCTCCCCAACCCAGGGATCGAAACCAGGTCTCCCACATTGCAAGTGGGATTCTTTACCAACTAAGTCACCAGGGAAGTCCAGGAATACTGGAGTGGGAAGCCTATCCTTTCTTCAGCAGATCTTCCCAACCCAGGAATCAAACTGGGGTCTCCTGCATTGCAGGCAGATTCTTTACCACCTGAGCTACTATAGAAGCCCCATGTGTTTATTGGTCTATCAATCTTTGGAGAAATGCCTGTATTTAATATAAAAATAATATATTAAATTTAAATAAATCTTTTTAAATAGTGCTGTCAGTTTAGTTCAGTTCAGTCGCTCAGTCATCTCCAACTCTTTGCGACCCCACGAATTACAAAACACCAGGCCTCCCTGTCCATCACCAACTCCCAGAGTTCACTCAAACTCATGTCCATTGAGTCGGTGATGCCATCCAGCCATCTCATCCTCTGTCATCCCCTGCTCCTCCTGCCTCCAATCGCTCCCAGCATCAGTCTTTTCCAGTGAGTCAACTCTTCGCATGAGGTGGCCAAGGTACTGGAGTTTCAGCCTCAGCATCATTCCTTCCAAAGAACACCCAGGGTTGATCTCCTTCAGAATGAACTGATTGGATCTCCTTGCAGTCCAAGGGACTCTCAAGAGTCTTCTCCAACACCACAGTTCAAAACCATCAATTCTTTAACTCAGCTTTCTTCACAGTCTGCTCTCACATCCATACATGACCACAGGAAAAACCATAGCTTTGACTAGACGGACCTTTGTTGGCAAAGTAATGTCTCTGCTTTTCAATATGCTAGCTAGTTTGGTCATAACTTTCCTTCCAAGGAGTAAGCGTCTTTAATTTCATGGCTGCAATCACCATCTTTAGTGATTTTGGAGCCCAAAAAAATAAAGTCTGACACTGTTTCCACTGTTTCCCCATCTATTTCCCATGAAGTGATGGGACCAGATGCCATGATCTTCGATTTCTGAATGTTGAACTTTAAGCCAACTTTTTCACTCTCCTCTTTCACTTCCATCAAGAGGCTTTTTAGTTCCTCTTCACTTTGTGCCATAAGGGTAATGTCATCTGCATATCTGAGGTTATTGATATTTCTCCTGCAGCCTTGATTCCAGCTTGTGCTTCATCCAGCCCAACATTTCTCATGATGTACTCTGTATGCAGGTCAGGAAGCAACAGTCAGAACTGGACATGGAACAACAGACTGGTTCCAAATAGGAAAAGGAGTACATCAGGCTGTATATTGTCACCCTGCTTATTTAACTTATATGCAGAGTACATCATGAGAAACGCTGGACTGGAAGAAACACAAGCTGGAATCAAGATTGCCGGGAGAAATATCAATAACCTCAGATATGCAGATGACACCACCCTTATGGCAGAAAGTAAAGAGGAGCTAAAAAGCCTCTTGATGAAAGTGAAAGAGGAGAGTGAAAAAGTTGGCTTGAAGCTCAACATTCAGAAAACTAAAATCATGGCATCTGGTCCCATCACTCCATGGGAAATAGATGGGAAAACAGTAGAAACAGTGTCAGACTTTCTTTTTTTGGGCTCCAAAATCACTGCATATGGTGACTGCAGCCATGAAATTAAAAGATGCTTACTCCTTGGAAGAAAAGTTATCACCAACCTAGATAGCATATTCAAAAGCAGAGACATTACTTTACTGACTAAGGTCCGTCTAGTCAAGGCTATGGTTTTTCCAGTGGTCATGTATAGATGTGAGAGTTGGACTGTGAAGAAGGCTGAGCACCGCAGAATTAATGCTTTTGAACTGTGGTGTTGGAGAAGACTCTTGAGAGTCCCTTGGACTGTGGGGAGATCCAACCAGTCCATTCTGAAGGAGATCAACTCTGGGACTTCTTTAGAAGGAATGATGCTAAAGCTGAAACTCCAGTACTTTGGCCACCTCATGTGAAGAGTTGACTCATTGGAAAAGACTCTGATGCTGGGAGGGATTTGGGGCAGGAGGAGAAGGGGACGGCTGAGGATGAAATGGCTGGATGGCATCACGGACTCAGTGGACGTGAGTCTGAGTGAACTCCGGGAGATGGTGATGGACAGGGAGACCTGGCGTGCTGCGATTCATGGGGTCGCAAAGAGTCGGACACGACTGAGCGACTGAACTGAACTCTGCATATAAGTTAAATAACAGGGTGACAATATACATCCTTGACGGACTCCTTTTCCTATTTGGAACCAGTCTGTTGTTCCATGTCCAGTTCTAACTGTTACTTCCTTACCTGCATATTAGGTTTCTCAAGAGTGCTTTAAATTTAAGTTAAAACTTAAGTTACTTAATTCTTAAAATTTCCAAATAAATTTCATGATTCAGAAAGATGCTTTATGTGTATTCTAGGCCTTCTAGGATCACATGAGGTTTCGGTTAAGTCACTCAGTCGTGTCCGACTGTTTGTGACCCCATGAACCACAGCACACCAGGCCTCCCTGTCCATCACCAACTCCCGGAATCCACTCAAACTCATGTCCATCGAGTCAGTGATGCCACCCAACCATCTCATCCTCTGTTGTCCCCTTCTCCTCCTGCCCTCAATCTTTCCCAGCATCAGGGTCTTTTCAGATAAGTCAGCTCTTCACATCAGGTTACCAAAGTATTGGAGTTTCAGCTTCAACATCAGTCCTTCCAATGAACACCCAGGACTGATCTCCCTTAGGAGATCCTATTTGCAGAACCCAGATATTTAAGCTAAATTTTAGGTGCCTTGCTTCATATTTAAGTCTAAAGTAGCTGACCCTGTTCCAACCTTCCCATCTTATAACTTGCTGTTACCCTATATTAATCCTCTGAATAATCCATCCATCTACCCATCCACAATTACTTACCACATGCCTTCCTAAAGATGTCATTACCATATACCACCTGTATACCTTGGTTTTGTCCTTTCTCCCTGCTTATAATACAAGCATACCTCATTTTATTGGGCTTCACTTTATTGCACTTCACATATACTGCATTTGTTAGAGAGTGAAAATTTGTGGCAACCCTTGGATTAAGCAAGTCTATTGGCACTATTTTTCTAACCACATTTTGCTCACTTTATCTCTCTGTGCCAAGTTTTTATAGTAATTCTCGCAGTATTTCAAACTTTTTCATTGTTTTTATATTTTTTTATGGTGATCTGTAATCAGTGATCTTTGATGTTACTAATGTACTTGTTTTGGGACACCAGGACCATACCCATATAAGATGAAGAAATTAATGTTGCATGTGTTCTGACTGCTTCTCTAATTGGCTGTTCCCCTATCTCCCTCTCCTTCAGTCTCCCTGTTCCCTGAGACAAAACAATATTGAAATTAGTCCAATTAATAACCCTACAGTACCCTCTAAGTATTCAAGTGAAAGGAAGAGTTCCACATCTCTCCAATTTAAATCAAAAGCTAGAGATTATTAAGCTTAGTGAGGAAGGCATGTCAAAAGTTGATATAGGCCAAAAACTAGACCTCTTGTGCCAAACAGTAAGCCAAGTTGTAAATGCAAATGAAAATCTATGGAAGAAAATTAAAAATGCTACTCCAGAGAACATCTGAATGACAAGAAAGCAAAACAATCTTATTGCTGATTGGAAAAAGTTCTAGTGGCTTGGATAGATCAAACCAATCACAAGATTCCCTTAAGCCAAAGCCTAATCCAGAGCAAGGCCTTAGTGCTCTTCATTTCTATGAAAGCTGAGAGTTGAGGAGGAAGCTACAGAAATAAAGTTTAAAGCTAACAGAACTTGCTTCATGAGGTTTAAGGAATCAACCTATCTCCATAGCATAGCAGCACAGTGCAAGGTGAAGCAGCAAGTGTTGATGTAGAAGCTGCAGCAAGTTATCCAGAAGATCTAGCTAAAATAATGAAGGCTGATGCACTGCACTGCAGATTTCCAGTGTAGCCTTATATTAAGAAGATGCTGTTAAGGACTTTCATAGCTGGAGAGGAGAAGTCAGTGTCTGCCTTCAAAGATTCAAATACAGACTGACGCTCTTATTAGGGGCTAATGCAGCTGATGACTTAAAGTTGAGGGCAGTGCTCATTTACTATCTTGAAAATCCTAGGACCCTAATAATTACGCTAAATCTACTCTGTTTGTCCTCTGTAAATAGAACAACAAAGCCTAAATGACAGCAGTCTGTTGATTACATGATTTACGGAATACTTTCAGCTCACTCTTGAGACCTACTGCTTAGGAAAAAGATTCCTTTCAAAATATTACTGCTCATTAACAATGCACCTATCACCCAAGAGCTTTGATGGAGATGTACAATGAGATTCATGTTGTTTTCATGCCTGCTAACACAATATCCATTCTATCGCCCACAGATCAAGGAGTAATTTCAACTTTCAAGCCCTATCCCTTAAAAAATACATTTGATAAGGCTATAGCTGCCATAGATAGTGATTGCTCTGATGGGTCTGGGCAAAGTAAGCTGAAAACCTTCTGGAAAGGATTTACCAGTCCAAATGCTATTAAGAATATTTGTCGTTCATGGGAAGAGGTCAGAATATCAACATTAACAGGAACTTAAAAAAAAAATTGATTCCAACCCTCATAGGTAACTTTGAGAGGTTCAAGAGTTCAGTGGAGAAAATAACTGTGAGTGTGGTGGAAGCAGCAAAAGAGCTAAAATTAGAAGTGGAACCTGAAGATTTAACTGAATTACAGTAATCTCATGATAAAATTTGAATGGATGAAGAGTTACTTGTTAGGGATGAGCAAGAAAGTGGTTTCTTGAGTGAAATGGAATTTACTCATAATGAAGATGCTGTGAAAATTCTTGAAAATGACAAAAAATCTAGGCTATTACATTGACTTGGTTGATGAAGCAGCAGCATAGTTTAAGAGGATTGAATCCAGTTTTGAAAGAAGCTCTACTGTGGGTAAAATGCTATGAAACAGCATTGTGTGCTACAGAGAAATTTCAATTGAAAATGAGTCACTCGATACATCAAACTTCATCATTGGTTTATTAGTTAAGAAATTGCCATGGTACCCCCTTAACTTTCAGCAAACACCACCCTGATCATTCGGCAGTCATCAACATTGAGGCAAGAATTTCCACCAACAAAATGATTATAACCCACTAAAGACTCAGATGATGGTTAGTGTTTTTTAGCAGTAAAGTATTTTTCTCATTAAGGTATGCACATCGTTTTTTTAGACATAATGCTATTATACAATTAATAGACTAAAATATAATGTAAACATAAGTTTTATATGTACTGGGAAGGCAAAATATTTATGTGAGTTGTTTTGTTGAGAATAATATTTGCTTTATAGTGATGGTGTGGAACTGAACCTGCAATAGATCTAAAGTATGCCTGTACCTTCTCTTCTCACTTCTGTTAAATTGCTGATCTTTTGAGAGCTAATTCATATACTATGTTTTCCTGACAACTCTAGTCAGGACTCTGAATTTCTGTCATCAGTTCACTTTAGTCGCTCAGTCATGTCCGACTCTTTGCGAACCCATGAATCGCAACACGCCAGGCCTCTCTGTCCATCACCAACTCCCGATCCCAGGACTGATCTCCTTCAGAATGGACTGGTTGGATCTCCTTGCAGGCCAAGGGACTCTCAAGAGTCTTCTCCAACACCACAGTTCAAAAACATCAACTCTTCGGCGCTCAGCCTTCTTCACAGTCCAACTCTCACATCCATACTTGACCACAGGAAAAACCATAGCCTTGACTAGATGGACCTTAGTCGGTAATGTCTCTGCTTTTGAATATGCTATCTAGGTTGGTCGTAACTTTTCTTCCAAGGAGTAAGCGTCTTTTAATTTCATGGCAGCAGTCACCATCTGCAGTGATTTTGGAGCCCCCAAAAATAAAGTCTGACACTGTTTGTACTGTTTCCCCATCTACTTCCCATGAAGTGATGGGACTGGATGCCATGATCTTCATTTTTCTGAATGTTGAGCTTTAAGCCAACTTTTTCACTCTCCACTTTCACTTTCATCAAGAGGCTTTTTAGCTCCTCTTCACTTTCTGCCATAAGGGTGGTGTCATCTGCATATCTGAGGTTATTGATATTTCTCCCGGCAATCTTGATTCCAGCTTGTGTTTCTTCCAGTCCAGCGTTTCTCATGATGTACTCTGCATATATAGCTTAGGATAACCCACCATAAACTCTTAAACAATTCATGTAGTCTGGATATATAAGACAAAAGTAAACTTATTGTGATAATTTCTTCTGATACTAGCTCATATCCTCTGCTTGCTACCAAACTGGTGAATATTTAGGAGTTGTCCCAAGCAGTAATATTGTAGTAATATAACATCATAAGGAGAAGGCAATGGCATCCCACTCCAGTACTCTTGCCTGGAAAATCCCATGCATGGAGGAGCCTGGTGGGCTACAGTCCATGGGGTCACTAAGAGCTGGACACGACTAAGCAACTTCACTTTCACTTTTCACTTTCATGCATTGGAGAAGGAAATGGCAACCCACTCCAGTGTTCTTGCCTTGAGAATCCCAGGGATGGGGAAGCCTGGTGGGCTGCCGTCTATGGGGTTGCATAGAGTCAGACACAACTCAAGCGACGTAGCATAAAGCTATATATCATAAAGCTTGAAATAGACCCATTTGATGACTCAGACTTAAGTTGTAGTGATACCTTATATATTAAATGTAGGGAAATAACAATAATATTTTCAAAACTGAGATGTTAATAGGAATTTTATGACAGAAGCGTCACATGGTCAGATTATTTGGGAAAATACACTGGGTTGAACTCGGTTCTTCAGATGTTTGCATTTCTCTAGGAGTGTATTATTCCATGAAATGCCATTGGTGAAGGGTGTTCTACATTATTCTAAGATAATATTAGACATCTGAATTGTGTTCAGACATATGGATAAATTCTCAAAGGCCCTTTTTGCACCATTTTAGTAGACCTATACTATTCGTGCCACAATAGTACAGCTCTGCGAAAGATGACCCACTCAGATCACTGCTAATTTGTCTAGGTGTTATTCCCACTACTCATCCCTATATTTAATATATCTACCAGTCAGTTGCAGAAACGTGAAATTCCATTGATACTGGATTATGAACAGTGTAAGGCATACCCAGTACCTTTTTTACCTTCATACTTTGGCAAAGTTTTCCTATTCTGTCTACACATAATCCTTTGTCTCATTATATTTCTATATATTAAGATCTCAGTTTTCTTTAAATGATCCCTTGTTTTTGTAGCTTTCTCCAAGCTATCCAGTAGGAATTAAAACTACTCCTTATCTGATCTTTTAATACCACTTTGCCTTTCATTCAATGATTTAATTTCCTACCTTATGATTCACACAGTTATTGTGTGTACATTATAGTAAATATTATGCCATGACCTCTAGTTCCTGCTGTGGAGGAGCTCATAAACCAGCTGAAGAAGCAGATAAATAAACAAATTTGTACAATGTAATGTGATATGTATTTATAATGATACACAATACTAGTGGTAAAATGATTGACATGAGCAACTATGAACTAGAACGTTGGAGTGTAAATTAGCTTCTATAACTAAGATTTTAGCTTCATTTAAAATTTCCAAGTCTAGAATGGAAATGGAATGTTGTACTGAATATTGTACATAATTCTCGCTTCCACTAGCTTATATTTGCTCTGAGACCTGGCCTGTTTATTATTTATTTTGCAGTTTTCTATTATACTTGGCATTCCAATAGAAATATAGAATACATTGAATGTAGAGTTGAATTAATTTTTAGAAGCTACTATGTTGTTATAGTCAACAAAACAGTCCAAAATACAGTACTCTGATGCAAACTGAAAAATGAAAGAATGATCTCTGTTCATTTCCAAAGCAAACAATTCAATATGATAGTAATCCAAGTCTCTGCCCCGACCAGTAAGAAGCTGCTGAAGAAGCTGAAGTTGAACGGTTTTATGAAGACCTACAAGACCTTCTAGAACTAACACCCAAAACAGATGTCTTTTTTATTATAGGGTACTGGAAAGCAAAAGTAGGAAGTCGAGAAATACCTGGAGTAACAGGCAAATTTGGCCTTGGAGTACAAAGCAAAGCAGGGCAAAGACTAACAGAGTTTTGCCAAGAGAACACACTAGTCATAGCAAACACTCTCTTCCAACAACATAAGAGAAGACTCTACACATGGACATCACCAGATGGTCAATACCAAAATCAGATTGATTATATTCTTTGCAGCCAAAAACGGAGAAGCTCTATACAGTCAGCAAAAACAAGACAGGGAGCTGACTGTGGCTCAGATCATGAACTCCCTATTGCAAAACTCAAACTTAAATTGAAGAAAGTTGGGAAAATCACTAGACCATTCAGGTATGACCAAAATCAATTCCCTAACAGTTATACTGTGGGCATGACTTATAGATTCAAGTGATTAGATCTGATAGACAGAGTGCCTAAAGAACTATGGACAGAGATTCTTAACATTGTACAGGAGACAGTGATCAAGACCGTCCCCAAGAAAAAAAAATGCAGAAAGGCAAAATGGTTGTCTGAGGAGGCCTTACAAATAGCTGAGAAAACAAAAGACTTGAAAGGCAAAGGAGAAAAGGAAAGATATACCCATTTGAATACAGAATTTCAAAAAATAGCAAGGAGAGATGAGAAAGGCTTCCTCAGTGATCATTTCAAAGAAAAAGAGGAAAAAAATAGAATGGGAAAGACTAGAGATCTCTTCAACATAATTAGAGATACCAAGGGAACATTTCGTGCAAAGATGGGCACAGTAAAGGACCAAAATGGTATTGACCTAATGGAAGCAGAAGATACTAAGAAGAGGTGGCAAGAATACACGGAACTATACAAAAAAGATCTTCATGACCCAGAAAACCATGATGGTATGATCACTCAACTAGAGCCAGACATCCTGGAATGCAAAGTCAAGTGGGCCTTAGAAAGCATCACTATGAACAAAGCTAGTGGATATGACGGAATTCCAGCTGAGCTATTTCATATCCTAAAAGACGATGTTGTGATAGTGCTGCATTCAATATGCCAGCAAATCTGGAAAACTCAGCAGTGGCCACAGGATTGGAAAAGGTCAGTTTTCATTCCAATCCCAAAGAAAGGCAGTGCCAAAGAATGTTCAAACTACTGCTCAATTGCATTCATCTCACACACTAGCAAAGTAATGCTCAAAATTCTCCAAGCCAGGCTTCAGCAATGCGTGAACCGTGAACTTCCAGATGTTCAAGCTGGTTTTAGAAAAGGCAGAGGAACCAGAGATCAAACTGCTTATTTAACTTCTATGCAGAGTACCTCATGGGAAATGCTGTGCTGGATTAAGCACAAGCGGGAATCAAGATTTCTGGGAGAAATATCAATAACCTTAGATATTCAGATGATACCACTCTTATATCAGAAAGCAATGAAGAACTAAAGAACCTCTTGATGAAAGTGAAAGAGAAGAATGAATAAGCTGGCTTAAAACTCAACATTCAGAAAACTAAGATCGTGGCATCTGGTCCCATCACTTCATGGCAAATAGATGGGGAAGCAATGGAAACAGTGGCAGACTTGCTCCAAAATCACTGCAGATGGTGACTGCAGCCATGAAATTAAAAGACACTTGCTCCTTGAAAGAAAAGTTATGACCAACCTAGACAGCATATTAAAAAGCAGAGACATTACCAACAAAGGTCCATCTAGTCAAAGCTATGGTTTTTCCAGTAGTCATGTATGGATGTTATAGTTGAACTATACAGAAAGCTGAGAACTGAAAATTTGATGCTTTTGAACTGTGGTGTTGGGGAAGACTCTTGAGTGTCCCTCGGACTGAAAGGAGATCCAACCAGTCCATCCTAAAGGAAATCAGTCAGGAAGTACTGATACTGAAGCTGAAACTCCAATACTTTGGTCACCTGATGTGAAGAGCTGACTCATTTGAAGAGACCCTGATTCTGGGAAAGACTGAAGGCAGGAGGAAAAGGGGACAACAGAGAATGATCACCAACTCGATGGACATGAGCTTGAGTAAGCTCCAGGAGTTGGTGATGGACAGGGAGGCCTGGTGTGCTGCAGTCCATTGGGTTGCAAAGAGTGAGATACAACTGAGCAACTGAATTGACTGAACTGACCATACTATCATCAAAAAAATATTAAAGAAGGTTAAATGGTTATGATAACTGATAAAATGTATGACCCTTGACTAGATCTTGGAATTGGGGAAAGAAGACAGCTATAATTACTTAACAGTTGGAAAATTTTAAATACAGACTTAAAAATCTCTATTACATAATCCTTTTAAAATTAGGTGGATTAATCCTGTACATTTATTCATTTATATGTTTATATTCACCATAATTAGATAGTTATTCAATGTGATAGGCCTGCAGATAACAGAAATTCTTGCAAGTAATAGACCCTAAAAAACAATCTTGGCTTGGCCAAATCAGTCAGGTGAAGGGTGGTGAAGACCGCACCCACCATCTCAGTCTGGTAGGTTAGCAAAGTATCTAAGCCATCATCTGACACATTTGAGAGTCAGGCCATCTTTCTACCAAAGTGTTTACACTTCTAATGAAGCCGAAAAATTCAGGATGCTGGAGTCAATTTGCTGCTTTATGCAGGTTTCAATAAAGTTTGACAAGAAAGAGGGGCACATCAGGAAGCAGCGAAGGGAAGAAAAGATAGCTTTGCCAAAAAAGCTACTTTCTGTCTGTGGCTGACAATCAGATGATCTGGAGCTTGGCAGGACTGAAGAAGCCAAATTATACATGTTTTATAATTATCTTTTATTTATTTTTGAATAAGCTATTTACATGACATAGAATTTGAGAGGTATACAAAGGCAGTGAAAAATTACCCTTCCAAGTCTTTTCCCCCATATATCTATTTTCCCTTTCCAGAGGCAGTCCCTGCTACCACTCATGCATTCCTACAGAAATGTTGAATGTGTCACCACATCTATACAGGTATTTACAGAATGCAGCAGGTTATACATACACTCTGTTCTATACCTTACTTTCTTTAGGTACTATGTTTTGTCAGTTGATCACTTGAGTACATACAGAGCTACATTATTATAATTTTTTTTCATAAAGCTTATACAATAAAAACTATGTCATACATGTATTATGTTAAATAATGAAATGTATATATAACACTGTCTTTAATAA
>SJYQ01000680.1:955660-983750 GCA_006410935.1 Redunca redunca
TCTCAAATCTAACAAATGTTAAAAAGAAGAAATTACTCAGTAGATAATAAAATTAGCAATGTTGATTTCTGGTTAAAGAAGGTAGAGTGAACATATATATTTAACTCCATCCGCTTTCAAAACCACATTAAAATACAACATAATATTAAATGTTTTATTAATAAGGATGAAACAAGGGAAAAAGAGAATGGGAGAAGAATGATGGTACCAAAATGTGGAAACTGGACGGCAGAAGGACTACAGCTAAATGACTTAGCAAATCCAAGCAAGTTGAATCTTAAAACCAGCAGTAGGTAAAGCCAGCAAACAATTCTGTTTGCATGATGGTTTCCAAGAAACTTGGGTATTAGAACCACCCAGACTTACAGAAGCAGGTTAAAGGGAAAAATAAGAGCAAACCTGGTTGGAAGTCTGTTTAAGACAGTCTCGCATTCTTGCTCTGTCATCTGCAGCTGGACAAGTACCTCTCCACCCATCATCTTAGCAAAACACAGTGTTTATTCTTTGGTAAATCAGAAGGTTCCCAAATGGGGAAATTTGGAGAATTCTAGTTGGCAGAGTACTGTACAGAAAACAAACTGGACTGATATTTTACACTCTTACTCTGAGACCCCAGTTGAGTTCAGTTCAGTCACTCATTCATGTCCAACTCTTTGTGACCCCATGAACCGCAGCACACCAGGCCTCCTTATCCATAACCAACTACTGGAGTCTACCCAAACCCATGTCCACTGAGTCAGTGATGCCATCCAACCATCTCATCTTCTGTCGTCCCCTTCTCCTCCTGCCCCAATCCTTCCCAGCATCAGGGTCTTTTCAAAACAGTCAGCTCTTCACATCAGGTGGCCAAAGTATTGCAGTTTCAACATCAGTCCTTCCACTGAACACCCAGGACTGATCTCCTTTAGGATGGACTGGTTGGATCTCCTTGCAGTCCAAGGGACTCTCAAGAGTCTTCTCCAGCACCACAGTTCAAAAGCATCAATTCTTCGGTGGTCAGCTTTCTTCATAGTCCAAATCTCACATCCATACGTGACCACTGGAAAAACCATAGCGTTGACTAGACGGACCTTTGTTGGCAAAGTAATGTCTCTGCTTTTTAATATGCTGTCTAGGTTGGTCATAACTTTCCTTCCAAGGAGTAAGCATCTTTTTATTTCACGGCTGCAATCACCATCTGCAGTGATTTTGGAGACCCCAAAAATAGTCAGCCACTGTTTCCACTGTTTCCCCATCTATTTCCCATGAAGTGATGTGACCAGATGCCATGATCATAGTTTTCTGAATGTTGAGCTTTAAGCCAACTTTTTCACTCTCCTCTTTTACTTTCATCAAGAGGCTTTTTAGCTCCTCTTCACTTTCTGCCATAAGAGTGGTGTCATCTGCCTATCTGAGGTTATTGATATTTCTCCCAGCAATCTTGATTCCAGCTTGTGCTTCTTCCAGCCCAGCGTTTCTCATGATGTACTCTGTATATAAGTTAAATAAGCAGGGTAACAATATACAGCCCAAGTCCTTACTGTTTTGTTTGTAAAATGCTAGTAACACTAGGCAGAAGATTGAAAGATTCTTTGTTGGATAATCTAACCGGATTAAAAAGAAGGTTCTCAATAAATTGATATTGGGGGTTACTGAAGAAAACAGCATAGTCAGTTCTATGAAATCCACAGTCATCAAGCCCCAGTTATGTATTATCTATAATCCCCCTTTCTTACCTTCTTAAAAGAAAGTTATGGGAAATTAATAGGTTAATCAAGAGGTAGAAATATAGTCATTTATTTAGAGAGATTCTTCTTCATAAATGCCAAAAGAAATACCTAAAATCAGTTGAAAATGATTGCTTCTGGATATTGAAAAATGGTTAAAAAATGAGTCTTATAGGAATACTTGATTTTTTAAACCATCTGCATGTGTAAATTCAAAACCAAACAGCATGATATTAACATTAACAATGATCTGTAGAAACTTAGCAACTAACATATATACACTACCATGTGTAAAATAGAAAACTAGTGGATAGCTGATGTAAGAGCACAGAGAGCTCAATTCAGTGCTCTGTGATGACCTAGAGGAGTGGGATGACGTGGTGGGAGGGAGCTCAAGAAGAAGGGGATATATGTATACTTAGAGCTGATTCCAGTTTGTAGTTCATCCAACCTGACATTTTGGATGATGTACTCTGCATATAAATTAAATAAGAGAAGTGACAATATACAGCCTTGTTGTACTCCATTCCCAATTTTAAACTAGTCAGTTGTTCATGAATCACAAGCTGGAATCACGGTTGCTGGGAGAAATATCACAGCCTCAGATATGCAGATGATACCACTTTAATGGAAGAAAGTGAAGAGCAACTAAAGAGCCTCTTGGTGAGGGTGAAAGAGGAGAGTGAAAAAGCTGTCTTGAAACTCAACATTCAAAAAATGAAGATTATGGCATCCAATCCCATCACTTCATGGCAAATTAAAGGGGAAAAGTAGAAGCAGTGACAGATTTTTTTCCCGCCTTGGGCTCCAAAATCACTGTGGACAGTGACTGCAGCCATGAAATTCAAAGATGCTTGCCCCTTGGAAGGAAAGCTATGACAAATCCAGACAGCGTATTAAAAAGCAGAGACATCACTTTGGTGACAATATCTGTATAGTCAAAGCTATGGTTTTTTTCAGTAGTCGTTTACAGATGTTAGAGTTGGACCAGAAAGAAGGCTGTGCTGGCAGGCATGGCAGATGTTTTTCTGATGTAACACCTATTTTCTAGAAACTTACCCAACAATTCATATGCAATAACCTTTAATTATTTAAATTTGAATTTTTAATTTTTAATTGGAGGATAATTGCTTTGCAATATTGTGCTAGTTTCTGTTGTACAACATGAATCAGCTACTGCTTTTGTTTAGTCGCTAAGTTGTGTCCGACTCTTTGCGACCCCTTAGACTGTAGCAAGCCAGGCTCCTTTGTCCTCCACAATCTCCCAGTTTGCTCAAATTCATATTCACTGAGTCAGTGATGCTATCTTAACCATCTCATCCTGTTGCCCCCTTCTCCTTTAGCCTTTAGTCCTTACCAACCTCAGAGTCTTTTCTGATCAAAGTCAGCTCTTTGCATCAGATGGCCAGAGTATTAGAGCTTCAGCATCAGTCCTTCCAATGAATATTCATGGTTGATTTCCTTTAGGATTGACTGGTTTGATCTCTTTGCAGTCCAAGGGACTCTGAAGAGTCGTCTCCAGTCATCACAATTCAAAAGCAGAAGTTCTTCGGCACTCAGACTTCTTTCTAGTCTGATTCTCACATCTGTACACAACTACTGGAAAAACCATATCTTTGACTTTACAGAACTTTCTCAACAAAGAGATATCTCTGCTTTTTAATACACTGTCCAGATTTGTCATAGTTTTCCTTCCAAGGAGCAAGCATCTTTGAACTTCATGGCTGCAGTCACCATCCGTGGTGATTTCAGAGCCTAAGAAAGTAAAACCTGTCACTGTTTCTACTTTCCCCCTTCTATTTGCCATGAATCAATGGAACTGGATGCCATGATCTTCGTTTTTGAATGTTGAGATTCAAGCCAGCTTTTTCACTCTCTTCTTACCCTCATCAAGAGGCTCTTTAGTTCCTCTTCATTTTGTTCTCTTAGAGTGGTAACATCTACATATATGAGGTTGTTGATATTTTTCCTGACAATCTTGACTCCAGCTTGTGATTCATACAGCCCAGCATTTCGCATGATGTACTCTGCATATAAGTTAATTAAACAAGGTGACAATATACAGCCTTGTCATATTCCTTTCCCAATTTTGAACCAGTTAGTTCTTTCATATCTGGTTCTAAATGTTGCTTCTTGACCTGCGTACAAGTGTTTCAGGAGACAGGAAAGGTGGCCTGCTACTCCCATCTCTTTAAGAATTTTCCAGCGTTTGTTGTGATCCGCTTCCCTAGTGGCTCATGTCAGTAAAGAATCCACCTGAAATGTGGGAAACCCAGATTTGTTCCCTGGGTTGGGAAGATCCCCTGGAGGAGGGCATAGCAACCCACTCCAATGTTCTTGCTTAGAGAATCCCCATGGACAGAGGAGCCAGGTGGGCTGTAGTCCAAAGAATTTGCAGAGGTCGCAAAGAGTCAGACACTGAGTGACTAAGGACAAGGCTTCCCAGGTGGTGCTAGTGGCAAAGAATCTGCCTGCCAGTGTAGGAGACGCAAAAGATGCAAGTTCTGTTCATGCATTGAGAAGGTCCCCTGGAGAAGGGAATGGCAACCCACTCCAGTATTCTTGTCTGGAAAATCCCATGAACAGAAGACCTTGGAGGGCTACAGTCAATGGGGTCGCTAAGAATCGAACATGACTGAGCTACTACCCACCACCACCTTATGGTCAAAGGCTTTAGCAAAGTCAGTGAAGCAGAAGTAGATGTTTTTCTGGAATTCTCTTGATTTCTCCATGATCCAATGAATACTGGCAATTTGATCTCTGGTTCCTCTACCATTTCTAAATCCAGCCTATATATCTGGAGGTTCTCTGTTCATGTACTGCTGAAGCCTAGCTTGAAGGATTTTGAGGATACTATTGCTAGTGTGTGAAATGAGTAGTAAAGTAAAATAATTTTCATACTTACAAGTAGAACTGGAACTAAAGAAAAATTGAAAAATGGTACCTAGTCCCTGTAAGCCAATTTTATAAACTTGTAAAATAAAACTCTCTGAAATCAGAATAAGAATTAGAAACAAATGATATCACAAATGACCACAAAGGCTATGAAAATGCATTTGCTTTCTTAAAATAAATCCATTTCTTCATGTCTATATCATTAATTTTCCTGACAGTTGCTTTCTTTCTGGCTAAAGCAAAAGTAAGTTTTAGCTCAACTCCTGTCTTATTTCTCAGAAATTAAGTGAGTGCAGTTGAAATAAATGCTGCTTTGTGGTATCTGCTCCATCTGATACAGTCTTGGTCTTATCTCTAGCTTAAGCTCCTTTACATAAAGGATCACATAATTGGATAATAAGGATAATTTTAGTCTCATCTTTCATTATCAATATCACTGCAGATGGTGACTGCAGCCATGAAGTTAAAAGATGCTTACTCCTTGGAAGGAAAGTCATGACCAACCTAGATAGCATTAATTAAAAAGCAGAGACATTTATTTTGCCAATAAAGGTCCATCTAGTCAAGGCTATGGTTTTTCCAGTGGTCATGTATGGATGTGAGAGTTGGACTCTGAAGAAAGCTGAGCACTGAAAAATAGATGCTTTTGAACTGTGGTGCTGGAGAAGACTCCTGAGAGTCCCTTGGACTGCAAGGAGATCCAACCAGTCCATTCTAAAGGAGATTAGTCCTGGGTGTTCATTGGAAGAACTGATGCTAAAGCTGAAACTCCAATACTTTTGCCACCTCATGTGAAGAGTTTATTCATTGGAAAAGACCCTGATGGTGGGAGGGATTAGGGGCAGGATAAGAAGGGGACGACAGAGGATGAGATGGCTGGATGGCATCACCAACTTGATAGACGTGACTTTGAGTGAACTCCAGGAGTTGCTGACGGACAGGGAGGCCTGGCGTGCTGCGATTCATGGGGTCGCAAATAGTCGGACACAACTGAGCGACTGAACTGAACTGAAAGATAACAATGAATATAATAATGAAACAGTTATGAGCATGAATGTATACAGTTTTTCATGATGGAAAATACCAAATACAAAATGCAAAAACAAAAAACTGAGTTGTGAAGGCATTTTTTTAGAGAATGAAAATGATGTTATAAGTATACTATTATTTAATTAGAGACAAGTTAGAATATCAGGGTCACTTGTAAAAGTTTAATACCAATTAAAAATAGCATTCAATAGTTACGAAACAGTAAAATGTTTACATTCCAGTCCAACAAAACCAACAACTCTTTTTACTAAAGTTACGAACTGGGACTATGAAGAATCTGGTACATTAATAAATATAGTTTACTTCAGTTTTGTCCCTCAAATGGTGATCTTTGGAGGCCAGAAATGCTAGAATTGTTCAAAATATTTTTGGAATTTCTCTTTTGTAACTGCCTCTCCAATTGACTTTACACCACACAAGACCTCCTGTTTTTGACCCCAAAAGGCATACATAACTTTTGACCTACTAAGCTTAGTTTGAGATGATGACATTTAGTTGGTGTAAGACTTCAGATGAAACCAGTATGTGTATGCAAAACATTTTAATGAACGAAAGCAATTACATATATATTTTGTGAACAGGCAGAACCCATGGAGTAAGTCAACAGGTTCAAAGGGCTTCCAGGAAAGAATCAAATAATAATAAAGATTTTAAAATGTTGTTTTTCATCTTCCCCTATAATTAAATCTTAAACTAAGAATAAAATAGCAGCTGAATATGCAGACATATCAAATTTCAGATTGTGAGAATGAATTTTTTAAACATTCAGTTCAGTTCAGTCACTCATTCATGTCTGATTTTATGACCCATGGACTGCAGCATTCCAGGCTTCCCTGTCCATCACCAACTCCAAGAGCTTAACTCAGACTCATGTCCATCAAGTTGGTGATGCCATCCAACCATCTCATCCTCTGTCGTCCCCTTCTCCTGCCCTCAATCTTTCCCAGCCTCAGAGTCTCTTCAGATGAGTCAGCTCTTCACATCAGGTGGCCAAAGTATTGGAGTTTCAGCTTCAGTATCAGTCGTTCCAGTGAATATTGAGGACTGATTTCCTTTAGGATGGACTGGTTGGATCTTCTTGCAGCCCAAGGGACTCTGGACAGTCTTCCCCAACACCACAGTTCAGAAGCGTCAATTCTTCGGGGCTCTGCTTTCTTTATAGTCCAACTCACACATCCATACATGACTACTGGAAAAACCATAGCTTTGACTAGATGGACATTTGCTGGTAAAGTAACGTTTCTGCTTTTTAATATGCTGTCTAGGTTGGTCATAACTTTTCTTCCAAGGAGCAAGCGTCTTTTAATTTCATGGCTGCAGTCACCATCTGCAGTAATTTTGGAGCCCAAATAATTAAAGTCTGTCACTGTTTCCATTGTTTCCCTGTCTATTTGCCATGAAATGATGGGACCGAATGCCATATCTTAGCTTTCTGAATGTTGAGTTTTAAGCCAGACTTTCCACTCTCCTCTGACTTTCATCAAGAGGCTCTTTAGTTCTTCTTCGCTTTCTGATATAAGGGTGGTGTCATCTGCATATCTGAGGTTATTGATGTTTCTCCTGGCAGTCTTGATTCCAGCTTGTGCTGCTTCCAGCCCGGCATTTTGCAGATATTTTCTGCATATAAGTTAAATAAGCAGGGTGACAATATACAGCCTTGACATACTCCTTTCCCAGTTCAGAATCAGTCTGTTGTTTCATGTCCAGTTCTAACTGTTGCTTCTTGACCTGTGTACAGATTTCTCTAGAGGTAGGTCACGTGTTCTGGTGTTCCCATCTGTTGAATTTTCCAGAGTTTGTTGTGATCCACACAGTGAAAGATTTGGCATAGTCAGTAGAGAAGAAGTAGATGTTTTTCTGGAACTGTCTTGCTTTTTTGATAATCCACCAGATGTTGGCAATTTGATCTCTGGTTCCTCTGCCTTTTCTAAATCCAACTTGAATATCTGGAAGTTCATGGTTCACGTACTGTTGAATCCTGTCTTGGAGAATTTTGAGCATTATTTTACTAGCATGTGAGGTGAGTCCAATTGTGCAGAAGTTTGAGCATTCTTTGGCATTGCCTTCCTATAGGATTGGAATGAAAACTGACCTTTTCCAGTCCTATGGCCACTGCTGAGTTTTCCAGATTTGCTGGCATATTGAGTACAGCACTTTCACAGCATCATCTTTAAGGATGTGAAATAGCTCAACTGGAATTCCATCACCTCCACTAGCTTTGCTTATAGTGATACTTCGTAAGGCCCACTTGACTTTGCATTCCAGGATGTCTGGCTTTAAGTGAGTGATCACACCATCATGGTTATCTGGGTCACGAAGATCTTTTTTGTATAGTTCTTCTGTATATTCTTGCCACCTCTTCTTAATATCGTTCTGCTTTTGTTAATAAAGACCATTCTGTTATTAAAGGACCATTTCCATCCTTGATGCAGCCCATCCTTGCATGAAATATTTCTTTGGTGTCTCTAATTTTCTTGAAGAGATTTCCAGTCTTTCCCATTCTATTGTTTCCTCTATTTCTTTGCATTGATCACTGAGGAAGGCTTTCTTATCTCTCCTTGCTATTCTTTGGAACTCTGCATTCAGATGCTTTTATCTTTCCTTTTCTCCTTTGCCTTTCACGTCTTGTCTTTTCTCAGCTATTTATAAGTTCTCCTCAGACAACCATTTTGCCTTTTTGCATTTCTTTTTCTTGGGGATGCTCTTGATCACTACCTCCTGTACAATGTCACAAACCTCTGTTTATAGTTCTTCAGGCACTAGCATTCCAGGTTCCTATGCAATATTGCTGTTTACCGCATCAGACTTTACTTCCATCACCAGTCACATCCACAACTGGGTGTTGTTTTTGCTTTGGCTCCATCTCTTCATTCTTTCTGGAGTTATTTCTCCACTAATCTCCAGTAGCATATTGGGTATCTACCAACCTGGGAAGTTCATCTTTCAGTGTCCTATCTTTTTGCCTTTTCATATTGTTCATGGGGTTCTCACGGCAAGAAATTGAAGTGGTTTATCATTCCCTTCTCCAGTGGACCACATTTTGTCAGAACTCACCACCATGACCTGTCCATCCTGGGTTGCCCTACACAGCATAGTTTATAGTTTCTTTGAGTTAGACAAGGCTGTGGTCCATTTGATCAGATTGGTTAGTTTTCTGTGATTGTGGTTTTCATTCCATCTGCCTTCTGATGGAGAAGGATAAGAGGCTTATGGAAGCTTCCTGATAGGAGAGACTGACTGAGGGGGAAACTGGATCTTCTTCTGATGGTTGAGGCCATGCTCAATTCAGTTCAGTTCAATTCAGTCACTCAGTCATGTCCAACTCTTTGCAACCCCATGAATCGCAGCACGCCAGGTCTCCCTGTCCATCACTGACTCCCGCAGTTCACTCAAACTCATGTCCATCAAGTCGGTGATGCCATCCAGCCATCTCATCCTCGGTCATCCCCTTCTCCTCCTGCCCCCAATCCCTCCCAGCATCAGGGTCTTTTCCGGTGAGTCAGCTCTTTGCATGAGGTGGCCAAAGTATTGGAGTTTCAGCTTTAGCATCAGTCCTTCTATAAACACCCAGGACTGATCTCCTTTAGAATGGACTTGTTGGATCTCCTTGCAGTCCAAGGGACTCTCAAGAGTCTTATCCCACACCACAGTTCAAAAGTATCAGTTCTTCGGTGGTCAGGTTTCTTCACAGTTCAACTCTCACATCTATACATAACTACTGGAAAAACCATAGCCTTGACTAGACTGACCTTTGTTGACAAAGTAATATCTCTGCTTTTGAATATGCTATCTAGGTTGGTCATAACTTTCCTTCCAAGGAGTAAGTGTATTTTAATTTCATGGCTGCAATCACCATCTGCAGTGATTTTGGAGCCTCCCAAAATAAAGTCTGACACTGTTTCCACTGTTTCCCCATCTATTTCCCATGAAGTGATGCGACCAGTTGCCATGATCTTAGTTTTCTGAATGTTGAGCTTTAAGCCAATTTTTTCACTCTCCTCTTTGACTTTCATCAAGAGGCTTTTTAGCTCCTCTTCACTTTCTGCCATAAGAGTGGTGTCATCTGCGTATCTGAGGTTATTGATATTTCTCCCAGCAATCTTGATTCCAGCTTGTGCTTCTTCCAGCCCCGCATTTCTCATGATGTACTCTGCATATAACTAAATAAGCAGGGTGACAATATACAGTCTTGACGTACTCCTTTTCCTATTTGGAACCAGTCTGTTGTTCCATGTCCAGTTCTAACTGTTGCTTCCTGACCTGCATACAGATTTCTCAAGAGGCAGGTCAGGTGGTCTGGTATTCCCATGTCTTTCAGAATTTTCCAGTTTATTGTGATCCACACAGTCAAAGGCTTTGACAAAGTCAATAAGCAGAAATAGATGTTTTTCTGAAATTCTCTTGCTTTTTTGATGATCCAGCGGATGTTGGCAATTTGATCTCTGGTCCCTCTGCCTTTTCTAAAACCAGCTTGAACATCTGGAAGTTCACGGTTCACGTATTGCTGAAGGCTGGGCTTGGAGAATTTTGAGCATTACTTTACTAGCGTGTGAGATGAGTGCAATTGTGTGGTAGTCTGAGCATTCTTTGGCATTGTCTTTCTTTGGGATGGAATCAAAACTGACCTTTTCCAGTCCTGTGGCCACTGCTGAGTTTTCCACATTTGCTGGCATATTGGGCCATGCTCAGTAAATCTTTAATCCAATTTTCTATTGATGAGGGGGGCTATGTTCCCTCCCTGTTATTTGACCTGAGGCCAATCTATGAGGTAGTGAAGGAGGTAATGAAGATTATGGTGACCTCCTTCCAAAGGTCCCCTGCAGGCACTGCTGCACACAATGCCCCCAACCCTGCAGCAGGCCACCGCCGACCCATGCCTCCACCGGAGGCTCCTGGACACTCAGGGGCAAGTCTGAGTCAGTCTCTTGTGGGGTCACTGCCCCTTTCTCCTGGGTCCTGGTGTGCATAAGTTTTTTTTTAATGCCCTCCAAGAGTCTGTTTCCCAGTCCTGTGTAAATTCTTGCAGCTCTTTGGTGAGGTTATTGGTGACCTCCTCCAAGAGGGCTTATGCCATACCCACGTCTACTGCACCCAGAGCCCCTGCCCCTGCAGCAGTCCACTGCTGACCCATACCTCCACAGGAGACACGCAAACACTGTTCTGTCTCAGTCTCTGGGATCCCAACAAGAGACTGATCCAGACTTGCCCGTGTGTGTCCAGGAGTCCCCGGTGGAGACAAGAGTCAGAGGTGGCCTGCTGTAGAGTTGGAAGACTGAGTGCAGCAGTGCCTGCATGGGACCTTTGGAAGGGGGTCACCAATGTCTTAGGTACCTCCATCAGTATGGTATCATGTATTAATGAAACTGCTGCCTCATGTAGTTCAAAAACATCTCTGAAAACAATTTCAGAGACGGATTTTCAAAACTTTTGTACAAAGGCCATATAAAAAAAAAATATTTTTTAAATGAGATTCCCTGGAGGTCCAGTGATTAAGGCTCTACACTTCCAATGCAGGGTTCACTGGTTTTATTTCTGACTGGGAAAATTCTGGTGTTAGAGCGTCTCCCACAAAGGCATGGGTTGGCAGTGGCATGCAGTAGGGATGGGAACAGTAGCAGCCGCAGTCCCAGAAGGCCCCCTCTTTAGCATCCCTTAATCTTAAAAAAAAAAAAAAAAATTATCAGCCTTTTTATGTCATGTTGTAGACATCTTTTTTAAAAGTCTAGACAAATTGCAGAATGTCCCTTAAAATTTTTCTGATATATTTTTTTAAATTATTAGGTTCAAATTAAACATTCTTGACAAGAATGCTCCATTGGTAATACCGTGCCTTCTCAAGGTTTCATATCAGATGGAAGAAGAAATTGGTAACAAAGTAGAAAGGCACACTGCTGTGATTTGATAGAAGGTCCAATTTGAGTTTTCAATTCTATTTTCTCTAATTTTATACTAACCAGATAATTTCTAAGTGGTCTGTGCTTAAATAGATCAACTATCAGTAAATAATATTTTATCTAGTCCACTGACTGTCATTTTGAAAAATCAAAAAATTCCTCTTTTTAAATTTATCTGTTACTTTGAGTTTGTTTGTAAGTTTGGGTAGCTCTGATAAAATCAAGTTTCTGATTTGCAAATCTGAGGGCCAAGTGTTAATAATATCCACTCATAACTCTGAAATGAGAATTACTGGAGATGCTGACAGAAGTAAAATATCACTGACAGTAATATGTTCTGTGAATCAATCCCACCCATTTATTTATCTTTAAAACCACATAAATGACATATAGACTTCCCTGGTAGCTCAGCTGGTAAAGAAGCTTCCTGCAATGTGGGAGACCAGGGTTTGATTCCTGGGTTGGGAAGATCCCCTGGAGGAGGGCATGGCAATCCCTCCAGTATTCTTGCCTGGAGAATCCCCATGGACAGAGAAGTTTGGCGGGCTATAGCCCCTGGGGTCGCAAAGAGTCAAACACGGCTGAGTGACTAAGCACACACCTAGCACACAAGTGGTATTTACTGTTATTATTGTACCTGACAGTGTAGTATTTAAGAATATTAATGTTTAATAATAACCTTTCTACTTTGGTGCTATTATTATCCCCTTTTACAAATCTGGAAACTGAGGCATGGGGAGGATAAATAGCTTTCCCAAGGGCATACAACCAATAAATGATATATCCAACTGTTTCTCTTTGAGATCCCACTTGCAAACAGGCAGCCTGTGTAGCTGCACTGTGTACTTAAGGATGATTTTCTTTCAGCCTCTCCTTTAAATAAATGTGTGTGTCTATGTTATTTCTGTTACAGAGAGAAGAGGTACTCCTTTATAGGGACTCATAAAGGCATAGAGCATCTAGAGATTTACTGCCTCCATTACGCTGCTGGGTCTCACAGCACATGTTATGTTTTTATCAGTTTCTCTCCACAAGGTAGGAATTGTTTTCTCTCCATGAATTCTTCACTTAATTACAGTTTTCTTGTCTATGAACTTAATTTTTATTAAATCTGAAAAGCATCTGACATCTATAGACCTAAATGCCACACATCTCCAAATAGTTGTCATAAAAACACTTCTAAAATATATTTCTATTATAAAATTAATACCTGTTCATTGTAAAAAATAAAAGAAAAACAGAAAATGTATAGTAATCCTACCATCTTGAGATAAGTGCTCTTTGTATTTTCTTTTTTGCCTTTCTGGGCTTCCCTGGTGGCTCAGAGCTTAGTGTCTGCCTACAATGCGGGAGACCTGGGTTCGATCCCTGGGTCGGGAAGATCCCCTGGAGAAGGAAATGGCAACCCACTCCAGTACTCTTGCCTGGAGAATCCCATGGACGGAGGAGCCTGGTAGGCTACAGTCCATGGGGTCGCAAAGAGTCGGACATGACTGAGTGACTTCACTTTTTGCCTTTCTGAGTTTATTGACATATATATATAATATGTATTTTATATATAATATACTATTAGATACACATATGTTACTATATGCATATATGCATACATATTATGACTAGAAATAATAGGATATAAATGCTCTTTGGCTAGAATGCTTCTGTTTTTTAATAACTTATTTATTCATTTATTTATTTTTAGTTGCACTAGGTCTTCATTCTGTGCTCAGGCTTTCTTTAGTTTGTGGCAAGCAAGGACTACTCTTTGTTGTGGTGCATGGCCTTATTGCAGTGGCTTAGCTTGTTGCGAAACACAGGCTCTAGGTGCAGGCTTCTGTATTTGCAACACATGAACTCAGTAGTTGACGGTTTGTGAGCTCTAGGGTGTGCAGACTTCAGTTACTGAGGCGTGCATGATCAGTAGTTATTGCTTGTGGGCCCGGGAGTGTGTGGGCTTCAGTACTTGTGGCCCGTGGCTCAGTAGTTGTGGCATACGAGCTTTGTTGCTCCGTGGCATGTGGGATTTTCTCAGACCAGGGATCAGACCAGTGTCCCCTCATTGGCAGGTGGAGTCTTCTCCTTGGTACCACCAGTGAAGTCCTAGAATGCTTCTATTTTAATTTTTTAATTTAATTTTATATAGTTGATTTACGTTGTTGTGTTAGTTCCGTGTCCAGCAGAGTGATTCAGTTATGCATATACCTATATCCATTCTTTTTCAGATTCTTCTCCCATATAGGTTATTACAGAATATTTAGTAGAATTTCTTGAACTATACAGTAGGTCCTTGTCGATTATCTATTTTATATATAATAATGTGTATATGTCAATCCAAGTCTCCCAAGGTATCCCTCATCCCCTTTCCTTCCCCTTTAAATTTATTTTCTACATCTGTAACTCTGTTTTGTAAATAAGTTAATTTGTATCATTTCATTTAGATTCCACATATAAATGATGTTATATGATATTTGTCCTTTTCTGTCTGACTTATTTTACTTAGTATGACAATCTCTGAGCCCATCCATCTTTCTGCAGATGGCATTATTTTGTGCTTTTTTATGCCTAATATTCCATTGTATATATGTACCATGTCTCCTTTATCCATTCATCTGTTGATGGGCATTTAGGTTGCTTTCATGTGCTGGCTATTGTAAGTGGTGCTGCAATGAACATTGGGGTACATGTATCTTTTGGATTATGGTTTTTCTCCAGATATATGCCCAGGAGTGGAATTGTTGGATCATATGATAATGGGTAATGTGTCACTTGTTTGTGATTGAGAAGCTAAACAACAACAACATGATAGCTCTGTGTTTAGTTTTTTAAGGACCTCTATATGTTCTCCATAGTGGCTGTACCAATTTACATTCCCACCAACAGGAAAGAAGGGTTCTCTTTTCTCCAGACCCTTTCCAGCATGCCTTGTTGGTAGGATTTTTGATGATGACCATTCTGACCAATGTGAGGTCGTATACCTCATTGTGTTTTGATTTGCAGTTCTCTGTTAATTGGTGAATTTGAGCATCTTTTCATGTTCTTTTGGCCATCTGTGTTTCTTCTTTGGAGAAATGTCTGTTTAGGTCTTCTGCCCATTTTTCGATTGAGGGTTTTTTTTTTTGTTTCTTTTTTTTTAATTGCACTGCATGAGCTCTTTGTATGTTTTGGAGATTAATTTATTGTTGGTTTGTCTTTTGGGGTTTTTCTTTTTTTTATGTTTTCCTTTGCTGTGCAAAAGCTTTTAAGTTTAATTAGATCCCATTTGTTTTATTTTAGGTTTCATTTTCATTATTTTAGGAGGTGAGACAGAAAAGATATTGCTACAATTTATGTCAAAGAGTGTTCTGCCTATATTTGCCTCTGAGATTTTTTTTTTAATAACATCTAGCCTTACAATTAGGTCTTTAATCCATTTTGAGTTTACTTTGTGTATGGTATTAGGGAGTATTCTCATTTCGTGTTAGCTATCCAGTTTTTCCAGCACCACTTCTTGAAGAAACTGTCTTTTCTCTACTATATGTCCTTACCACCTTTGTCATAGATTATTTGACCATAGGTGGGTATGTTTATCTCTGGGCTTTCTGTTCTGTTTCATTGATCTATACTTCTGTTTTTGTGCCAGTACCATACTGTCTTGATTACTGTAGCTTTGTAGTATAGTTCAAAGTCAGATAACTTCATGCCTCCAGCTTTGTTTTTCTTTCTCAGGATTGCTTTGTCTATTTGGGGTGTTTTTGTGTTTTCATGCAAAGTAGTAAAATTTTTTGTTCTAGTTCTGTGAAAAATACCATTGGTGACAGGGGTCCCATTTAATGTGTAGATTGCCTTGGGTAGTATAGTCATTTAGATTATATTGATTCTTCCAATCCAAGAACATGGCATATCTCTCCCATTTGTGTCATCTTTGATTCATTTCCTCAATGGCTTACAGTTTTCAGAGTATAAGTCTTAAGTAGGTTCCTTTCTAGGTATTTTATTCTTTTTGATGTGATTGTAAATGGGATTGTTTCCTTAATTCCTCTTTCTGCTCTTTCATTGTTAGTGTACAGGAATGCAAGGTATTTCTGTGAATTAATTTTGTGTCCTGAAACTGTACCAGATTCATTGATTAGCTCCAGTAGTTTCCTGGTAGCATCTTTAGGATCTTCTATATATAGTATCATGTAATATGTTAACAGTGACAGTTTTACTTCTTTTCCAATTTGAATTCCTTATATTTATTTTTCTTCTCTGCTTTCCATGGCTAGGACTTTCAAAACTATGCTGAATAAAAGTAGTGAGAGTAGGCATCCTTGTCTTGTTCCTGATCTTAGAGAAAATGCTTTCAGATTTTCACTGTTGACAACTATGTTTGTTGTGGATTTGTTATGTGTGTGTGTGTGTGTGTGTGGTTTTTATTATGTTGAGGTAGGTTTATTATTTATTTATTATGTTGAGGTAGGTTTATTATTTATTTATTATGTTGAGGTAGGTTTATTATTTATTTATTATGTTGAGGTAGGTTCCCTCTATGCCCCTTTCTGGAGTTTTTGTCATAAATGGGGGTTGAATTTTGCTGAAAGCTTTTTCTGCATCTCTTGAGATGATCATATGGTTTTTATTCTTCAATTTGTTAATAGAATATATCACATTGATTGATTTGTGTAGGTCTATTTCTTGTAAGTTGTCAATTTTATTGGCATATAGTTCCTGGTAATAGTCTCTTATGATCCTTTGTATTTCTGTGGTGTCAGTTGTAACTTCTTCTTTTTCATTTCTAATTTTACTGATGTGAGTCCTCTCCCTTGTTTTCTTGATAACTCTGGCATAACATTTATTGATTTCGTTTACCTTCTCAAAGCACTGCTTTTAGTTTCATTGCTATTGTTTTCTTTGTTTCCATTTTATTTCTGCTCTGATCTTTCTTATTTCTGTCCTACCAACTTTGGGGTGTTTTTTTCTTCTCGTTGTTCTAGGTGTAAGGTTAGGTTGTTTATTCAGTGTTTTTCTTGTTTCTTGAGGGAAGCTTGTATTGCTATAAACTTCCCTCTTACCACTCTTTTGCTGCATCCCATAGGTTTTGAGTTGTCATGTTTTCATTGTCATTTGTTTCTAGATATTTTTTGATTTCCTCTTTGATTTCTTCACTGACTTCTTGGTCATTCAGAAGAGTATTGCTTAAGCTCCATGTTTTTGTGGTTTTTACAGTTTTTCTTTTATTCTTCTGTAGGTAGTGTCTAATGTTATAGCATTGTGGCCCACTGTTACTATGTTACTGTTGATTTCCCCATTTATAGCTGTTAGCATTTGGCTTATTATTGAGGTCCTTCTACGTTGGGTGCATATATATTTACAATTGTTATATCTTCTTCTTGGATTGATCCTTTCATCATTATATAGTGTCCTTTCTTGTCTCTTATAAACAGTCTTTATTTTGTCTGATAAAAATGCTGCTACTCCACCTTTCTTTTGGTGTCTGTTTACATGAAATACCTTTTTCTATCCCCTCATTTTTGGTCTGTATGTGTCCCTAGATCTGAAGTGGGTCGTTTGTAGACAGCATATGTACAGGTGGTGTTTTTGTATCCATTCAACAAGTATGTCTTTTGATTAAAGCATTTAACCCATTTATGTTTAGGTAATTATCTATAGTTGAGTTCAGTTCAGACCCTCAGTTGTGCCCGACTCTTTGCAATCCCATGGACTGCAGCACACCAGGCTTCCCTGTCCATCACCAACTCCAAGAGCTTAACTCAGACTCATGTCCATCAACTCAGTGATGCCATCCAACCATTTCATCCTCTGTTGTCCCCTTGTCCTCCTGCCTTCAGTCTTTCCCAGCATCAGGCTCTTTTCCAGTAAGTCAATTCTTTCCATCAAGTGCCCAAAGTATTGGAGCTTCAGCTTCACCATGAGTTCTTCAAATGAATATTCAGGACTGATTTCCCTTAGGATTGACTGATTTAATCTCCTTGTAGTCCAAGGGACTCTCAAGAGTCTTCTCCAACACCATAGTTCAAAAGCATCAATTCTTTGGCACTCAGCCTTCTTTATCGTCCAACTCTCACATCCATACATAACTACTAGAAAAACCATAGCTTTGACTAGACAGACCTTTGTTGGCAAAGTAATATCACTGCTTTTTAATATGCGTCTAGGTTGGTCATAGCTTTTCTTTCAAGGAGCAAGCATCTTTTAATTTCATGGCTGCAGTCACCATCTGCAGTGATTTTGGAGCCCAAGAAAATAAAACCTGTCACTGTTTCCATTGTTTCCCCATCTATTTGCCATGAAGTAATGGGACCAGATGCTATGATCTTAGTTTTTTGAATGTGGAGTTTTAAGCCAGCTTTTCCACTCTCCTCTTTTACTTTCATCAAGAGGCTCCTCAGTTCCTCTTCACTTTCTGCTGTAAAGGTGGTGTCATCTGTGTATCTGAAATTACTGATACTTCCCCCAGCAATCTTGATTCCAGCTTGTGCTTTATCCATCCCAGCATTTCTTATGATGTACTCTGCATAGAAGTTAAATAAGCAGGGTGACAATATACAGCCTTGACATACTCCTTTCGCATTTTGGAACCAGTCTGTTGTTCCATGTCCGGTTCTAACTTGCTTTTTGACCTGCATACAAGTTTCGTAGGAGGCAGGTAAGGTGGTCTGATATTCCCATCTCTTTAAGAATTGTTAAAAGTTTGTTGTGATCCACACAGTCAATGGCTTTGGCGTAGTCAATAAAGCAAAAATAGATGTTTTTCTGGAACTCTCTTGCTTTTTCGATGATCTGGCTGATGTTGGCAATTTATCTCTACTTCCTCTGCCTTTTCTAATCCAGCTTGAACATCTGGAAGTTCTTGGTTCACGTACTGTTAGTGCCTGGCTTGGAGAATTTGAAGCATTACTTTGCTAGCGTGTAAGATAAGTGCAGTTGTGCAGTAGCTTAAACTTTCTTTGACATTGCCTTTCTTTGGGATTGGAATGAAAACTGACCTTTTCCAGTCCTGTGACCACTGTTAAGTTTTCCAAATTTGCTGGCATATTGATTGCAGCACTTTAACAGTATCATGTTTTAAGACTTGAAATAGGTCAGCTGGGATTCCATCACCTCCACTAGCTTTGTTCATATTGATGCTTCCTAAGGCCCACTTGACTCCAGGATGTCTGGCTCTAGGTGAGTGATCACACCATCATGGTTATCTGGGTCATTAAGATCTTTTTTTGTTTGTTTGTTTGTTTGTTTTAATTTTTATTTTAACTTTAGTTTACTTTACATTACTGTATTGGTTTTGCCAAACATTGACATTAATTCACCATGAGTGTACATACGTTCCCAAACACGAATCCCCTCCCATCTCCCACCCCATACCAAGATCTTTTTGTATAATTCTTCCATGTATTCTTGCTACCTTTTCTTAATAGCTTCTGCTTCTGTTTGGTCCATACCATTTCTGTCCCTTGAGTCCATCTTTGCATGAAATGTTCCCTTGGTTTCTCTAATTTTCTTAAAGAGATCTCTAGTCTTTCCCATTCTGTTGTTTTCCTCTATTTCTTTGCAGTGATCACTTAGGAAGGCTTTCTTATTTCTCCTTGCTATTCTTTGGAATTCTGCATTCCAGTGGGTATATCTTTCCTTTTTTCCTTTGCCTTCCACTTCTCTTCTATTCATAGCTATTTGTAAGGTGTCCTCAGACAAACCAGTTTGCCTTTTTGCATTTCTTTTTCTTAGGGATGGTCTTGATCACTGCCTCCTATACAGTGTCAGGAACCTCTGTCCATAGTTTTTCAGGCACTGACATTCCAGGTTCCTGTGCAATATTGTTCTTTACCACATCGGAGTTTACTTCCATCACCAGTCACATCTACACCTGGGCTTCATTTTTGCTTTGGCTCCATCTGTTCATTCTTTCTGGAGTTATTTCTCCACTCTTCTCCAATAGCGTATTGAGCACCTGGGGAGTTCATCTTTCAGTGTCATATCTTTTTGCCGTTTCATATTGTTCAGGGGGTTCTCAAGGCAAGAGTACTGAAATGGTTTACCATTCCTTTCTCCAGTGGACCACATTTTGTCATAACTCTCCACCATGACTCATCCATTTTGGGTGGCATGGCTCATAGTTTCATTGAGTTAGACATGGCTGTGGTCCATGTGATCTGTGTACGTTCATATTGACATTTTTTTATTTTCTATTTGTTTTTATAGGTCTTTTTTCTTCTGTTGCTCCTTTGTTCTCTTCTCTTGTGATTTGTTAACTAGCTTTGGTGTTACATTCGGGGTGCATTTACTGTGTGTATATCTGTAGTAATTTTTTGTTTTGCTCATCCTATGAGGTTTTGAGATGGCAGTCTAGATGTGTACAAGGTTGTTTTAAGTTGTTGGTATCATTCCCACCTAGGGAAGTGCCTTTAACATTTGTTGTAAAGCTGTTTGTTTTTGTTTTTGTTTTTTGTTTTATGTACTTTCTTTTTGCCCTATAAAGTTAATATTTTTATGAAGTTAAATCTGTCATCTTCCTCATGGGTTCTAGTTTTGATGTCTGCCTATATATTGCCTTTCTTTTTTTTAAGTGTGTATTATGAATTGTTTCAAACATAGAGTATTTGGCAGAAAGGTATAATGAACTGCCATGTACTTCAATATGGCTTCAGTAATTAAGAACTCATAGCTAATCTTGTTTATACCATCTATATTATTTTGAAGCAAATTCAGACATTGTCATTAAATCTTTCAGTATGTACACTGACTTTAAAGGTATTTTTAACTAACCTGTAGTTTGCATCTGACATCGTTTGTCTTGCTACAATCACTGACTTTCACTGAAAGATATTTACGGTGTTAAACCAAATGCCAGCATTAGTTAAGATTATTTTTATATAATTTAGGATTTTAAAAGTTTCCATGAGAATTTAATTATACTAAATATTTATATTGCTCATCTCTCATGAATTAAATATACATATCTATAGGATATCTGCATAACATTTTTATTTCTAAAGTTATATCTCAATAAAAAGCTTTAGCTACCTTTTTTACTAAAGTTATGCCTTATTAGAATCCATAAATCTNATGATACAAGACCAGAGTTAGTCTCAGCTGGAAATAGGATTGTCGATACATATCAAACACACATAAGGAAAATAAGTCTGAATCTTCATCATAGCTAAGTAAAATCATGTTTTTATAGTTAAGGAAGTCCATCAGGTTAATAGTGCCAAACTATTTCATCTTATGAATGAGAAAACAGAAGAGCAGAGACCTTAACTCAGGTTTGTCCAAAGTCACACAAATGTTTTTTATCCAGTTGTCTCAGAAGATATTTAAGAAGTAATAAAAGGTTCTAAAAAGTTATCCTTAATGATAATAAGTTATTCAGTGCTTACTGATTAGCAGACAATCTACTAAATACTTTGAATCATTTGTTTCATTTAATCCTTACAGTGCACTTTGAGGTAAAAATTATCATTATCACCTTTTAGAGAAGTAAAGAAGCTGACTCTAACCTAGGCAGTCTAAGATATAGAGCCCTGACTCTTATTTGCTTTTATTCAGAGAAGAAACTCTTAAGTGTTATAATAAGTAAATAATTGTATTTTTCTATCAATTGAAGCAGACAGAGTTATTGGAAGAACAGAAGGAAGATTGCAAACTATCAGGCTCAGAAATAAAGCAAGAGTGGAAAGTTTTGGCACAGTAGATGGCAAGCAATTACATCCTGTTTAAAAAAAAAAACAAGATATTTGTGACATGATTTGACTCTAGATTATTTCCTTATTTTCAGGGAATATTGCATCCCTCAATTCATTTTTACATTTATAAAAATTTATTTTGGTTTTTCAAATGAAAGCTGGCTTATCATTTTATAAATTAGTGACTAGAGCAACACTCAAAACAGATTGACTATTGCTCTAGGTTTTAATGTTTGCTGAAGTTCATGTCTAAAGATACACATGAATTAAACTAAAAAAATGAAATCATGAAAGAAGGAAGGATTTTTTTTTTTTAATGAACTTGCAAGTTAAGCTAAGTAACAATCATAGTTTTAGCTTGAGGCTTTTCTGGGTGATTGTGAATAATGATGAGGTGAGATTACAGGCCTCTGGCAAAGCCTGAGGACATTAATACTCCTAGCCAGTATTTATCCTCCAAAAAAAAAAAAAATGATCCTTAGTTTGTGGAGTATTGTTTGAATTGTCAGAAGAAATCAAACCTGAGTCTGTCATTTTATCCCAAGGGTCATCTCAGGAGTCTGAAGCTTAAATGTTAAGATAAATGTTTACCCAAATAGAAACCCTGAACAGTCGTTTCATTTACTGTTGGTTCATTTTATTTTTACTGCTTTGGGGTATGTATTTTTATTTATGTGCAGAAAGAATTATATGTAAAGAATTGTAACCCCAAGAAAGTAATATCACTATTGAAAATTGTTATCAACTGTGTAGAGCATCTACTGGGGGAAAACAGGTAAGGTTTTTTTTTTTAAAAAAAAAAAGAAAAATAAATTTAGGTAGCTCAGCTGGTAAGAATCTGCCTGCAATGCAGGAGACCCTAGTTCAATTCCTGGGTGGGGAAAATCTGCTGGAGAAGGGACAGGTTACCCACTCCAGTATTCTTGGGCTTCCCTGGGGGTTCAGAGGGTAAAGAATCCGCCCGCAATATGGGTAACCTGGGTTCAGTCCCTGGGTTGGGAAGACACCCTGCAGAATGAAACAGCTACCCACTCCAGTATTCTGACATAGAAAATTCCATTGACAAAGGAGCCTCACAAGCTACAGTCCATGGGGTCTCAAAGAGTTGGACACGACTGAGCAACTTTCACTTTCAGTAAATTCACCTCTCATTTTTATTAGATTTTCATGGAAATTTATGTTTCAGAGGATTCTCATTTACTACTCTTCACTGAAAACATTCTTCTTGCACAATCTTATCATGTGAAATTATAAACTGGTTTTGTTGTTCAGTTGTTAAGTCGTGTCTGACTCTTTGCGTCCCCATGAACTGCAGCACACCAGGCTTCCCTGTCCTTCACTATCTCCCATAGTTTACTCAAACTCATGAATGGTTAGTGTGGATATTTTGAAAACCCTAAAATTTTGAATTTATGGATAATTATGTATTGTCAATTACCCAAACCTCAGTTTCCTTTCATCCTTATAGCTGTTTGCTCTAACATGTCTAAAAACTTTGTGACTTAAGTTGTTAAAATGACTCCCCTCCTTTAAAACATATTTACATAATAGATGGTAAGAGGGAGGAAATTAGCAAACCAAACCCTTTACTTAACTCACCCAATGTATGGAATAATAATCGTAATGATAATAGTAATTAAAGGAGTAGTGTTCTAATAATCATCTGATCACATGAAAAAAGGATAACACTTTACATAGGCTTTGGTGTATGTCAAGCACTATTCTAATTCACATTCTAACTCAAAAGTCCATCATTATCCCCATTTTTAAATGAGGAAACTGAGTTAGTAAAAGATTAAGTAGTAAATTCAGGATCAGAAGCCTGAACCAGGGCTTCAGAGAGTCACAGTAAAAAAATTCTGTCCTTCGCAGTCTCACATCACTGCATATAAGGCTTTGTGCTGGGGATATAGTGGTAAATGAGGTAGGCACAGTTCCTGATTCCATCAAACAGAAAATTATACAGTTTACTTCATTTCCATATTACAAGGTACTGTGAGAATTTATATAGGGAACTCATAGAGTCTGGGAAAATCAGACAAAGAGTCTCCAAAGAAGGGGCTTTGGTGCTGAGGGATGAGTGTAAGTCTCACGGTCAGGTAGAGATGGGGAATAGGATAGGCAGGGGCCACATTGTGACTTCTGTAGCCTCTAAACATCTTTACTTTCATGGGTCCCTTCCTCTTTAAAAGTATTATAAGTCATGTCTTATCATTATACTGGTATGAAGATAAATATATTAATATCATATGCTAGAACATTTTCTTTGACCTAAAAGGGTTTTTTTTTTCTTATTTAAAAGAAAGTAAAACATTTTCATTGACTCCTAAGAGTATTTTGGACCCTAGGCACTTACGCCCACTGCGCCTAATGAATAAGTTAGCCTGGAGGTGAATATTGAGCCAGAAACATTTCAGATGGAAGGAACAACATTGGGGCTTGCTTGCTCAGGAAACTGAAAGGGGGCCAGAATGGCCAGCGGGAGAGTGCAGGGGAGGGAGGCATGAGGTGAGGCTGGTAAAGCAGACAGGGCCCTGTTGTTGTTCAGTTGCTACGTCATGTCCAACCCTTCATGGCACCATGCACTGTAGCAAGAACTGCAGGCTTCTCTGTCCTTCACTATCTCCTGGAGTTTGCTCAAATTCTTGTCTGTTAAGTTGCTGATGCTATTTAACCATCACATCTTCTCCTACCCCCTTCTCCTGTAGCCATGTGAGTTATCCTAAGACCCATGGAAAATTTTCAAAGGGGGTATCTGTGTGCATGTTGGTGTGTATGCTTAAATTGATATACTCACATGGTTTAATATCAGTGGTTCAGCTTTTCCCTCTGAACCCTCACTTCTTATTCTATTTTTCCTTCTGATATTTGTCTTCATTTATCCAGGTCAAAGTAATTTGCTTCCACCTTAGATTTTTTAATCACTTTTAGACATCATATAGTAACACATACACATACATACTACAAATAAAGTTCAGTTCAATTCAGTTCAGTCGCTCAGTCGTGTCCGACTCTGCCACCCCATGAATTGCAGCACGCCAGGTCTCCCTGTCCATCACCAACTCCCGGAGTTCACTCAGACTCACGTCCATCGAGTCGGTGATGCCATCCAACCATCTCATCCTCTTTCGTCCCTTTCTCCTCCTGCCCTCAATCCCTCCCAGCATCAGAGTCTTTTCCAATGAGTCAACTCTTCACATGAGGTGGCCAAAGTATTGGAATTCCAGCTTTACCTTCATTCCTTCCAAAGAAATCCCAAGACCGATCTCCTTTAGGATGGACTGGTTGGATCTCCTTGCAGTCCAAGGGACTCTCAAGAGTCTTCTCCAACACTACAGTTCTAAAGCATCAGTTCTTCGGTGCTCAGCCTTCTTCACAGTCCAACTCTCACATCCATACATGACCACTGGAAAAACCATAGCCTTGACTAGATGGACCTTTGTTGGCAAAGTAATGTCTCTGCTTTTGAATATGCTGTCTAGGTTGATCATAACTTTCCTTCCAAGGAGCAAGTGTCTTTTAATTTCATGGCTGCTATCACCATCTGCAGTGATTTGGGAGCCCCGAAAAATAAAGGGGATGTTATAAATTTACTCAATTACCCTACCCCACCTCCACCTTTTCTCTGTCATTCTTCATTGTTGTACTGTGGATAATAAATACCATTATTTCTTGTCCCATTAACTATATATGCTGCTTTGGGATTGTCCCCTCTATCAGATGAGGATAAGTGCACCCATGTTCTCCGTGGTTCTGTTCTCAGTTCTTTCATTTTTGCATTTCTAAAAATGATGCTATTTTATAACCACAGTAAAGTGTTGCTGTTGTTATGTGAAAAGTGCCTTAGCATTTTCTGTTCCCACAAACTGGAACATCCATTCACCCACAGGACCACATTGATTGATCCTGCCCTTCCTTAAATTCTTGACAAAAGGGGCAACTGCTCAGTAGGGCTGTTCCTATGTTACCGGAAATAGCAACTCTCCTACTTGGGATTCTTGCTTTACTTTCTGTTGTATTTTTCTCTATAGTGTTTTATTGTTAATACAAATCATATGTTGTATTCCACTTAATTTTTAAAATTATTGTCACTCTCCTCATTCTTGACTACAGCTTCAAAAAGACAAGGATTACCTACTTTGTTTTATTTTTATTTGTTTATTATTTCCCCCCCACACAGTGGCTAAAATAGTACCAGATACAGTATCATTTGAATTAATGATTAATTATAGTCCCAAGTAGTCATCTTTGGTTGTATATCCTTACTTAGGCATTTTTCAGTTTTCTTAAAATTTCTAATTGCCTATTTTTGTTTTTCCTGCATTTTTTTTTTATCATATTCCCATTTCTTTCCAACTCTTCATTATGTGAAATGTTTGTGGCCATCTCTTTCTGATTTTGTTCTTTTCCCTGGGAACTATTCTTCTAGATCATTTCATTCTTTGACTACACAGCTGTTATCCTAAGGCTTCCTTTCCTCCTCTTCTCAACCCATAATTTTTTCTCTTTTTCATTGTACATCCTCCTTTAATGAAGCATATCCCTTAGCAACTTTCTAAGGAAGAATATATAGATGATAAATTTTTTGAACTTTCACATGTTTGAATGTCCGTTATTTTATTCTCACATGAAATGTATCCAGGTTCTAGCATGGATAGCACAAGGGTGGGAGAAGGGCCTGACTAGGGGAGAAGGGAAAGTGGGATTTGTGCATTAGTGTTGGAAAGGGAGAAAACATATTAAAAAATGACACTTTTTTGACTACCTGCTCTATATGAGACACCATCTAAAAACTGACATTTTATACCACTTCTACTGGGGCTTCCCAGGTGGCACAGTGATAAACAATCTGGCTGCCAATGCAGGAGATGCAAGAGACGCAGGTTTGATCCCTGGGTTGGGAGGATCCCCTGGAGAAGGAAATGGCAACCCACTCCAGTATTCTTGCCTGGGAAATCCCATGGACAGAGATGCCTGGCATGCTATATATTCCATGGGGTCACAGAGCATCGGACGTGATTGAGAACACATACAAACACATACCACCTCTACTGCTAATTCTTTTGTAAATAATATTTTTAATTATTGTGTTTAAAATGCTAGAAAGGTACCGTCTTTGACTAATGTGCTGAGGATATCCAATTGCTGCCTATCTAACTGCTTGCCATCTGAATTCTAATTTGTCTGGGATTCTAGGGTACAAATCATTTTCCCTCTGAATTTGGATGGTGATGCTTCACTGTCTTTTAAAATTTATTTGATTGCAGCCTGTTAGTCCTTTGTAGCTCATCTGCTTTTTCCCTCTGGTAACTTTTTGGTCCACTCTTGTTTTTCTGGTTTTTCAGTTCTCAGTGACGTGTCTTGGGGTAGGCTTTTTCTGTTCATGTTGTGTTCAGTGAGCACTTGTCATCTGAGGTGTTTACTCCCTAGAAAATCATTTTTTACTATTTCTTCAGTAGTGTCCTCCCTTTTTTTTTTCTTGTTTTTCTTTCCTTCTGTAACTTTTGTTATTCTGTGAAGGATGACATGAGTAGAACATGTAATGTTTCTTCTTTACAATGATATTTTCTATTTCTTTTAAAATCTGTTCCCAGGCAATGCTTTCAATTCCTAAAACCAACACCTCCCCCAAAAAAAGAGTTTCAGAGGATGTTGAAATATAAAATTATGTGTTCATTTTCTTAAAAGAAGTAGAAACATGTATGGTCCATCTCCCATCTTGAACTAGAAGTCATTGAATGTTTGTAAGCAGAAAAATGACCAGGTCAAACGTCATTTTATAAAGGTCACTCTAGCTGTAGTTTGAAGTATAGCAGCATAAACAGGTTTTCCTGGAAATAATTATGTGATGCTTTTAACACCTAGTACATGATATAGGTAATAAACTATTAAAATAATGACCTACATAGTATATTTTTGTATATAAATAGATTGATATTTAGTGAAAATAGTACTTTGGCCACCTCATGCAAAGAGTTGACTCATTGGAAAAGACTGATGCTGGGAGGGATTGGGGGCAGGAGGAAAAGGGGATGATAGAGGATGAGATGACTGGATGGCATCACTGACTCGATGGACGTGAGTCTGAGTGAACTCCAGGAGTTGGTGATGGACAGGGAGGCCTGGCTGCAATTCATGGAGTTCCAAAGAGTCACACACGACTGAGTGACTGAACTGAACTGACTGATTGTCATATTCTACAAACATAAAATATTAAGGGATTATATTTATATATTATCCCCATGCCAAAACAATTTATTCAGAAATTGTTGCATCTCTACTTACTCTAGCAGTACTTTCTATCTATTGCTGAATACCAACTTCTCTTATAATAGAATATAAATGTGATTTTACATAGAATATCAATAAATGAGTCTTAAACCAGCCTTTGACTTCCAGAAGCTTATAATCATTTATTTGCAGGATTTTAAAATGACACAACTGTGAAGATCAAAATACTATCTCATACAGTGGCAATGATAATTAAATGAGATAAAATATATGATTTCATTTTCCCCTTTTTTCTTTGCACTGTGAGCCCATTTTTAAACCATCTCTAGAATATCTCCATTACTAGAGTCAATTTAGTAATCTAAATCCTCTAATCTGTATTTGTCCGAAAATATTGGTGCTTTAAAGGGGACTGTTGCCAACTTATGGAATATATATATAAATACATATAAGAAGTGTTCTTCCTGTTTTCTTCAGCTCTTTTGTGTACATGATTAAAAAGTACTGGTAAGCTTTAGTGCTGTTAAAGAAATTCACATTGATTATTGCTAAATCTTTATACTGTGAATAATTTCTTTATCAAAGTTATACCTCTGTAAATTCTAGTCACTTAAATGCAGTTTTTTTAGTATTTCTCACCTTAATTATTACGCTGTCA
>SJYQ01000680.1:983821-997517 GCA_006410935.1 Redunca redunca
AGACAAGTTGCTTTCATTTGAATCTGTCTTAAAAAGAACTACACACATATAACAATTATAAGTGGTGGCAGAGGTTTATTATAGGGTCTCTCATTTGCTTCTTGTCTTTCACATAACCTGAGAAAGGGAAAGGGGGAAATTTTAAATCCATAAATAATAAATTCAGTAGATTTCAAGAAAAATAATAAAAATTACAGTAAAGAAGATTCCAGATTCCAAATATCTTCAACTGTGTGATTATGAATTAAAGATACTGCCAAACCACTATGCATTTTTCATAATTAAAATATATTGTCCATCTTTCATGTTTCCTTATATAAATAAAAAGATTGTAATTTCAGATATCATTATTGTACCTATTTGTTGCCTTTATTGTAAGTGAAAATTTTCAGTATGTCCTTTTCTCTTTCTGTGTGTTCAGTGTGTATGTACACACACACACACACACACACACACATACAGTGTGGGCATGCACACATACAGTATAGACATGCATACACACAGCTGAGGGAATAGTAAAAACAAAAGGTATTTTATTAAGTAAATAACACTCCTCAAAGGTTTTATTCAGTTTAAATAATAGATCAGAAGTTCATTTTTTAGGGCACTAGCTTCTGTTTTACATGGGAATTATTTTTAAATCCATATTATACTATTTTTTTCATAATTTGAATGTTATGATTTCTTGGTAGTGCTACAAAAATCTTTCTGCTTGCTTTTTTTTCTATTCACAGTATTCAGAGTGGTCCATGTGACCTAGATATTGAAAATTGAAGTAGAGTGTGCTGCATTGCTGATATTTACTGTGAAACCTTGGAAACATTCTGCTTTCACATGCTAGAATTACGGGGTGCACACTGTTTAATATTGCTGCTATTTTAAAAGGTCTCTGAAAGTCGGCACAATTATTTTTAATGCTGACATTAAAATATTGTTTTAAAATATTCAGATAATAAAAGAGAATACATTTGTATTCCAGTTAAAAATACACACATAATCATTGTTCATTTTAAAGTTTTAAATCTGCTAGCTAAGACTCATTACGGATCTTTTCCCCGTTATTTACCTTGTGTTTAGAATTACAGTAATCTACTTGTTTTGAAATCCAACCCAATAAGGTGCAGTTAGTCCTTTGCTATTTCCTAATTTTGGGTGAACTCTGTTAAATTAATTGAAAAATAAAGTATCTAGAATCTGCAGTATAAAATTATGCTCATTAAGAGAAGTTATTTTATCATCTGTCAGATTAATGTAGAGCATCTCTTCTAAGAAATCAGGTTTTGCATTCAGGAAGCCATGTTCTCCCAGCATGGAAAGCTGTTTCACCCTTTAATACTTTTGTGTAAAAACTAAAACCTGGAAAGGGAAAGGAAAGCACTGAAAGAGTTAAATCATCTGAACAGTGACTAACTTTCAAGTCATATATGTACTGAAAGGACCTGATTTGTTTTCTCTTTACTCATTGTAAAAATATTGTACAAAAGAAGAAATAACTGATTACATCATGATTCTCAGCTAAGAAAATTAAAGCACAGATGTGCTAAAGAGTCTTCTTGATGACAGAAAGATTAGCTTACCAAACTAATTCGTAGGTTTCTTTATGTAGTCGGAGAAAGCTACCAAGTACCAGGGCAGATAACCAGAATCCATATTGAGAAGTCTAAGACCATAAACTGGAAACTGGGTGTGTAGAATCCAATCTGAAGTACAAGGAGAGGCAGAAATAAGTAAGGAATACAACCAGGTTAGGCAGAAGCTGGGCAGAATGTGATGCAATAAACGAATAAACAATAAGCAAATACACGAGAGTGGCCCAGAACCAGGGCTCTAATAGAAAGTAAGGGCAAGGACATTTTAATACCTTTTTGGAAAGTGGGAATGGGAAGCATATCAGGACTAGAAACGTCTTACAATTTAGCAGTCATCTAGCTCTGATTTGTCTCCAGCTTCCTTTTTTCCAAACCATTATTTCTTTCATAGAACAGTCTTCTAAAAGCTGTATAATGAATGCCAGGAAAAAAATATCATTTGTCAAGAAAGGAAAATTTGTCAACCAGGAAAATTAAAACACACACATAAACACACACATATATTCTTCATATTTTCTTTCTTGAAACTTCACATTGCCCTTAACCTTATTGTGTAGAAGTTTCTTAGCAGTCCAAGAAAAAAGAAATCTGTAAACCCAAGCTTTGCTAAACTTGTTAGACCTGGAACACTATTTTACATCACATCAAATCCCACACTTTGGAGCTATGTTCTCCAAGATACCAGTCTGGGAAACTAGCTATCCTTTTTTATGAGAACTTCAGTAAACTGTTGGCAAAGCCATTTTTAAAAGGTAAGGTATATGCTGAATAAATGAATGAATTTGTCACTATTTGCTAACATAGCTGTTTCAACTTTGCACAGAATCCAGTCTTTGATATAGGAAGAGCTCACATTATTTGTATAGTCAAACAAGTAGGAAATCACCATAGCTACTCATTTTTAAAGGTCACTTAGTTTGTTGAGTTATATAAGCTATACTCCACAACACAGAACCACTGATCTATATTTTGGGCAGTAGTCACTAGACATAATAAGAGCCCCAAATCATATTTCACAACAATTATATTGTGCTGTTAGTAATTCCTTATAAAGAGGACTCCAACTAAAAGACTCCTGAAGTGATCTTGTCTCACCAAGACACACAGAATGGCCAGTAGCCAGGAGATTTGTACTTTAAGTTCTGAATCTGCCGTCAGCTGTCTATGAGACATTATAGACATTATCTGAAAAATGAGGAGATTGCCACTTCCCAGCTTGATGTTAAAAATGAACTTCTAAAATATTCTAAGTTCTGTGGTCATTCTATAGCCAATATTAATGTGAATTTCCAAAAGATGGATATAGTATTGAAAGTTTCTCTGTTACCTTGTATTTTAAGAGATCCTCCAAACATGGATTGGGAAATACAAGACTAAATATATTCCAAAATTTCTTATAATTCTGAAATGTTATGTTCAATGATTTTAAGTTATCTATTTACATTTTTCTCCTTACAAAAAAAGAGGATTATATATTTATAAGCAAAGAAAAATATCTTAGGTTGCAGAATTGTCTTATAACAACTGCACATTTAATTTAAAACAATATATGAATGATTTTAGAGTATTTAGAGTATTAAAAATTTATAAGTTATAATAGTATTGGTCTTTATGGTTTCTAGATAAAATACTCTGAATCATGCAAATATTATTCTTTACATTAAAATTTTGCATGTTACAACTCAAAGGAAATAATAGCTAAAGAAGAAATAGTTTTTCCAAAATAGGAGCAGTGTTGGGTTATGTCACTTGATTGAGTGTCATGTGTCATTGTATATTCTTCTAAAACATTTCAGAATGTGACATTGTAGTAACTTTCTGTTATAAAAAAAGCAAAAATAATGGAAGGATATTTTATTTCTTTGGTGGTAGAGTAGAACACAGAATGATTCAGGTTTTCTTAAGGAAAATTTACTTGCAAAAATTATTTGGGGTAGGAGACCTTTTGAAGAGATTCACTGACAAGATTTGGGACCATATGAACAAAAGCTTTTCCTTAAATTAGAATGACAGCTATAACAAGAAGCAATGGAGTTAGAAAACCATCAATGGTTTGCTAAAATTAATGAGTAAAATTTTACATAAAATATTTTCAAAATCTTTTCCCATGTATAACTTTTTAATTATAAAGGAAACAAAGGAAAGTAATTTTGCAGTGGAAAAACTGATGGATATCACATTAACAAACTGATCAAACATAATACTACCAATATTATATTAAACTGACATTTCTTGTGCCTCCTGATGTGATGCACTTGAACAGCACACAACTTTGCCTCTGTAGTATTCCTACCAAAATGCATAACACAAAGCTAATCATAAGGAAATTCAGGGGAAAAATGAAGGACATTTAACAAAATAACTGGCCTGCATTCTTCAAAATAGATTCAAAAGATTAGAGTTTATAGACAGAGTGCCTGATGAACTATGGGTGGATGTTTGTGACATTGTACAGGAGGCAGGAATCAAGACCATCCCCAAGGAAAAGAAATACATAAGGCGAAATGGTTGTCTGAGGAGGCCTTAACAAATAGCTATGAATAGAAGAGAAGTGAAGGAAAAGGAGAAAAGGAAAGATATACCTGTTGGAATACAGAGTTCCAAAGTATAGCAAGGAGAGATAAGAAAGCCTTCCTCAGTGATCAGTGCAAAGAAATAGAGGAAAACAATAGAATGGGAAAGACTAGAGATCTCTTCAACATAATTAGAGATTCCAGGGGAACATTTCATGAAAAGATGGGCACAATAAAGGACAGAAATGGTAAGGACCTAAAAGAAGCAAAAATATTAAGAGGTGGCAAGAAATATACAGAAGAACTATACAAAAAGACATCTTCATGACCCAGATATCTACGATGGTGTGATCATTCACCTAGAGCCAGATATCCTGGAATGCGAAGTCAAGTGGACCTTAGGAAGCATCACTACGTGCAAAGCTAGTGGAGGTGATGGAATTCCAGTTGAGCTCTTTCAAATCTGAAAAGATGATGCTATGAAAGTGCTGCACTCAATATGCCAGCAAATCTGGAAAACTCAGCAGTGGCCACAGGACTGGAAAAGGTCAGTTTTTATTCCAATCCCAAAGAAAGGCAATGCCAAAGAATGCTCAAACTACCACACGATTGCACTCATCTCACAGGCTAGCAAAGTAATGCTCAAAATTCTCCAAGCCAGGCACCAACAATACGTGAACCGAGAACTTCCAGATGTTCAAGCTGCATTTAGAAAAGGCAGAGGAACCAGAGATCAAATTGCCAACATCCACTGGATCATTGAAAAAGCAAGAGAATTCCAGAAAATCATCTACTTCTGCTTTATTGACTGCCAAAGCCTTTGACTGTGTGGACCACAACAAACTCTGGGAAATTCTGAACGAGATGGGAATACAAGACCACTTGACCTGCCTCTTAAGAAATCTGTATGCAGGTCAAGAAGCAATGTTTAGACTGGACATGAAACACAGACTGGTTCCAAATAGGGAAAGGAATACGTCAAGGCTGTTTATTGTCACCTTGCTTATTTACCTTATATGCAAAGTACATCATGAGAAATGCTGGGCTGGAAGAAGTGCAAGCTGGAATCAAGATTGCCAGGAGAAATATCAATAACCTCAGATACGCAGATGACACCATCCTTAAGGCAGAAAGCAAAGAAGAACTAAAGAGCCTCTTGATGAAAGTGAGAGGAGAGTGAAAAAGTTGGCTTAAAACTCAACATTCAGAAAACGAATATCATGGCATCTGGTCCCATCATTTCATGGCAAATAGATGAGGAAACAGTGAGAGACTTTACTTTTTGGGGCTCCAAAATCACTGCAGACGGTGACTGCAGCCATGAAATTAAAAGACACTTGCTCGTTGGAAAAAAGTTATGACCATCCTAGACAGCATATTAAAAAACAAAGACATTGCTTTACCAACAAAGGTCCGTCTAGTCAAAGCTATGGTTTTTCCAGTAGTCATGTATGCATGTGAGATGTGGACCATAAAGGAAGCTGAGTGGCAAAGAATTGATGCTTTTGAACTGTGGTGTTGGAGAAGACTCTTTAATGTCCCTTGTACTGCAAGGAGATCCAACCAGTCCATCCTAAAGGAAATCAGTCCTGAATATTCACTGGAAGGGCTGATGCTGAAGTTCAAACTCCAGTACTTTGGCCATCTGATGCAAAGAGCTGACTCATTGGAAAGACCCTGATGCTAGGAAAGATTGAAGGCGGGAGGAGAAGGGAACAACAGAGGATGAGATGGTTGGACAGCGTCACTAACTCAATGGACATGAGTTTGAGTAAATTCCAGGAGTTGGTGATGGACAGGGAAGCCTAGTGTACTGCAGTCCATGGGGTTACAAAGAGTTGGACACAACTGAACTGAACTAATGCTGCTGCTGCTGCTGCTAAGTCGCTTCAGTTGTGTCCAACTCTTAGCGACCCCATGGACTGCACCCTACCAGGCTCCGCCGTCCATGGGATTTTCCAGGCAAGAGTACTGAAGTGGGTTGCCGTTACCTCCTCCAGGACCCATAAGCTACATAATCTTTATACACAAATCAATATTTGGGGTCTTTTTAAGAAGTTAAATACAACTTTTTGGCTGACGTCGGAGTTGGCAAGTCAGAGTATAATCCAGAGGACTGGATTGTTTTATGGTTTAATTTTTTTTAAGATATTTTCCATTTAATAGATAATCAGAAGACAAAGACTGTAATAGATTCAGATAATAGTTGGTCTAATTTTTGAATCCAAGGGTCTAAACCAAAAACAAATGTTTAAGAGAGGTTAACTAAGAGGGACATCTTTTTTTTTTTTTGGTGGTGGTGGTGGGGAGTGGAGTGTTAGTTATAGAAGGTCTTGTAGGCCTTCATCTCTACTTCCCTAGTGGCTCAGAGGGTAAAGCGTCTGCCTGCAATGCAGGAGACCTGGGTTCGAGACCTGGGTTCAATCCCTGGGTCAGGAAGATCACCTGGAGAAGGAAATGGCAACCCACTCCAGTACTCTTGCCTGGAAAATCCCATGGACAGAGAAGCCAGGTGGACTACAGTCCATGGGATCCCAAAGAGTCAGACATGACTGAACGACTTCATTTCACTTCACTTGGGTCTTCATAGAACCGTTCAGCTTCTTCAGCGTTACCGGTTGGGCCATGAGCTTGGATTACTGTGATATTGAATGGTTTGCCTTGGAGACGAACAGAGATCATTCTGTCGTTTTTTAGATTGCATCCAAGTACTGCATTTTGGACTCTTTTGTTGACCATGATGGCTACTCCATTTCTTCTGAGGGATTCCTGCCTACAGTAGTAGATACAATGGTCATCTGAGTTAAATTCACCCATTCCAGTCCATTTTAGTTCTCTGATTGCTAGAATGTCAATGTTCACTCTTGCCATCTCCTGTTTGACCACTTCCAATTTGTCTTGATTCATGGACCTAACATTCCAGGTTCCTATGCAATATTGCTCTTTACAGCATCGGACCTTGCTTCTATCACCAGTCACACCCACAACTAGGTATTGTTTTTGCTTTGGCTCCATCCCTTCATTCTTTCTGGAGTTATTTCTCCACTGATCTCCAGTAGCATATTGGGCACTTACCAACCTGAGGAGTTCCTCTTTCAGTATCCTATCATTTTGCCTTTTCATACTGTTCATGGGGTTCTCAAGGCAGGAATACTGAAGTGGTTTGCCATTCCCTGCTCCAGTGGACCACATTCTGTCAGACCTCTCCACCATGACCCGTCCATCTTGGGTGGCCCCACACAGCATGTAGTTTCATTGAGTTAGACAAGGCTGTGGTCCGTGTGATCAGATTGGCTAGTTTTCTGTGATTATGGTTTCAGTGTGTTTGTCCTCTGATGCCCTTTCGCAACACCTACCATCTTACTTGGGTTTCTCTTACATTGGACATGGGGTATCTCTTCACGGCTGCTCCAGCAAAGCACAGCTGCTGCTCCTTACCTTGGACAAGTTGCCCCTCCTGACCTTGAACATGGAGTAGCTCCTCTCGGCCCTTCTGCACCCGAGACATGGGGTTGGACATGGGGTTGTTCATCTCATCTGCCTCCCCTAACCTCGGACGTGGGGTAGCTCCTCTCAGCCGCCATCCCTGACCTCAGATGTTGGGTAGCTCCTCTCAGCCGCTCCTGTACCATCGCAGCTTTGGGTAATTATATGTGAATATATGAGTATGTTTGAAGCAGGATTTTTAAATTATTTTGATGCTTCTGTGTAATGACTTTTTTTTCCTGGCCATGCCATGCAACATGTGGAAGCTTAGTTCCTGACCAGGGATTGAACCCATGTCCCCTTGCTGTGGAAGCACAAAGTCTTAACCACTGTACTGCCAGGGACCTCCCAGGAAGGAATATTCTTAACATTATAAATATTAAGAGAGATGAAGGATTTTTTTCTCACAGAAAATTTAATAGCTTTGTAAGAAATGTAAATGTATAAGCATTTCAGCAAATTATTTTTTTCTATTGAATCTTTTTTTAATTCCACCAAGAATTTTATAGTTTACATTCAAAATGTATTGAATAAAATATGTTGATAATATTCTTGCCCCTTTAACAACCATATAACTTCTCTGAGAAATTTGTCCATGTCATCATGTAAAATTATTTAGAGAATTAAATCTTGGCACTCTTATCTATATAAGGAGGGATTCAGCACCAGTGTTGACCTACTTTTTTTCTCATTCAGATTTTTTTAACAAGAGAATAACTGTCTCACACCAAGATTTGAAGCCAAAATTTTATTGTAATGTATTAAAGAAGAGAAACTCATTCTTCTTGTGTTTCTTTAATCTGAATATCAGGTTATACCCTATCAACAGCTACCAGATGGAGAGAAAAAAAAAATACTCTAGGAAGCTAGGCTATAAATACTAGGTTAATTCCAGACCTTCAAGATTTTCAAAATTTTGCTAAAGCTTCTCTAGACTGTCTGATCTTTTAGTAAGAAAATCATAGTTTACAGTGGGAAAGAAAGGTATAGAATCTCAGGTTGAGGTCTATATACATCAGATGGTTTCATCATCCTCTTAAAAACTTTCTGTTAAAGCCATTTTTGGTTCTCTGATCACCTCACTGGTTGGGTGGGTTCAAAGAAATAGTTCAGTTGAGAATAGAAAAGTGATTTTCCCCCATAATACCAGTGTTGTGATTCTTTTATACATCTAATGGCCTTCCCATTTTAAAAAATCAATGTGTTAAATTTACCCTTACTGTCAGTGACTGAATGCACAGTTGGAAAAGCTGCTTTGGCATTCATTCATTCATTGAGTATAATTCATGCACATGTGTGTCAGGTTCTGTAGGTGGATTAACACAGCAGACCTGGAAGATATAGTTCACATTCTCTTGTTCCTTAAGGCAAGCAAATTGAACCATAATAATGCATATAATAAATGTGATAAAGTAAGCACAATGTGTTATGTAGTTATGTAGTAATAGCTCCTAACCCACACTGGTAGTTGTGAAAGTCAGTAATTTTGAGTACCAAAAATGGGGTTAGTAAAATATGAAGTGAATTTCATATCACATCAGCTTTTTTCAAGATATTGAATGTCTGCTGCTACTGCCGCTAAGTCACTTCAGTCGTGTCCGACTCTGTGCGACCCCATAGACGGCAGCCCACCAGGCTACCCCATCCCTGGGATTCTCCAGGCAAGAACACTGGAGTGGGTTGCCATTTCCTTCTCCAATGCATGAAAGTGAAAAGTGAAAGGGAAGTCACTCAGTCGTGTCCGACTCTTAGTGACCCCATGGACTGCAGCCTACACAGGCTCCTCCATCCATATGATATGTTAAATGTTACAGTAAATATAGTCTATCATCTGCATTCGATATCTTAAATAATAATATTGAGGATTTTTCCCTAAGAAAGCATTTGTTTTATTCCTTCTGCTTATTGTACTCTTTATGGTTAGCTTGTATATACCACTTCATACCACACAACTCACATGTATCATAGGCTTTTAGAGGTACCCAAGGAAAACTATGTATTCATTAGTAAAAATTCATCCTTTACTGCTGTAAACCCAACTCAAACTCATGTCCTACCAGTGATTGCTGGATCATTTCATCCTTATGTGTGAAGAATAGTAAACCTTGATTACACTGTGAGCCCTCACTAGTAGGAAAAGTATCATGATGTAGTGTTTCTGAAAAGTAGTAGTAATAAATTTGAAGGAACAACCTTGAAAAGAGAGGGAGACTTCCAAATACAAGAAAAAGATAATACAGAAATTAAGATGAAAGATAAGAAAGTGGGAAAGATTAGCAAAGAGGACATGAGTTTCAGTGAAATAAAGTAAATGGGAAAAAATGTCATGGGCTGAAGAAGTTTGAGGAGTTTAATAGTTAAATATCATGCAGAAGGACTTAATGGAAAGTCACTTGTCCTTGAAGTTGGGATGTTGGGCAGTCTGTGTTATTTTCTACAATTCGGTCTGTGATCTTCACTAACTCTGCTAGCACAGTAACTGAGGAAAACTAACAGTCTTTGATCATTTGTCCTAATTAGCTCTCTTTAGTGTAATGGAAACCTATATCTTATCTTTAGTTGCATACTGGAATAAACCATAGTTTAGTTGTATATAATCATCTAATTTTTAAAAGAATTATGTGTTGATATGGCTACAAAATAAACTTTTAACTTTGTTAAGAAAAGCCTTTAGTGGAAAATGACAGATTAGTTCTATAATATCACAGGAAAGCAAGCAGGCCTAATTTATGAATAATTTCAACTATTCAAAGTTTTCAGGAAGCAAAGAGAATATCTTTGAGAAGATTTTATTTATTTTTTATTTACACTCATGATCTTGGTAGATCTTAGTCATTTGGGGAATAATGAATAATTATTGAATAATTGAATAATTAAAAATTGAATAATTTTTAATTGAATAATTGAAACTCTTGTTTCAATGATACCATTTTATTACAGTGAGAAGTACCTAGTGAATAACCAAGATTATGACCTAGAACAATAATGATTCTTATTGATTTCTGTCTAATATGGGACAAAATTAAAACATGTTCATCTGTATTTACTATTGAAAGTAGAAGTTTTACAAATACTGCTTTTGCTTTCACTTATTATATATTGCATCTATTCTTTTCAATAGTTGATAAATTATTGGTAAAAACTTTCTGGGTGAAAGTATGCTGGAACCTTTAGGATTTTGAAAATTTCAAACTGATGGTATTGATATAACATAAATGCTGATAATAGCTTAAATTTTATTGTTTGCTTATTTTTGTCTGCACTTGGTCTTTGTTGCTGTGCATGGGCTTTCTCTAGTTGTGGCAATCGGAGGCTACTCTTCCTTCCTGTGCACTGGCTTCTCGTTGCGCTGGCTTCTCTTGTTGTCAGTGGCGGGCTCTAGAGCACACAGGCTTCACTAGTTGTAGCATGCAGGCTTAGTAGTTGTGGGACTCGAACTTAGTTGCTCCAGCCACGGCATGTGGAATCTTCCCAAGTCAGGGATTGAACCCATGTCCCTAGCATTGGCAGGCAGATTCTTAACCACTGAACCACCAGGGACATCCTGGCTTAAATTTTAAAATGAACAAGCTTCTGTCTACCTGCAAGTCCACTTTTTAGAAAACTCTGAAACCAATTACATTTATTGAAAAATCCCTAATTAAAGCATGAACCAAGTAAAATACACTCAATAGACATCAGGTGACTATAATCCTTTTTTCATATTTAGCAATTAGAATTATTCTTAATACCGTAACATAGGCTTTGTGTCTTTCCTCCACACTCTCCTTTTTCAGAGCATTCCTTGTACATGTTGAATCTAGGCTTACATGATGACATTACTAATATAATATACTGAGACACCTGATAGGGTCGGAGTAACTTACCAGATGCCAATTTGCCACACCTAGAATGTTGCAAAGCTTAGATCATGGCACACAGACCTATTTACTTTTTCCAGACTAAAAAAGTATCTTTGTATATGTGTGTATACACGTGTATGCCCATGTATTCCTTTATTGCAAAGAAAGAGGGTAGAACAATTCTGAATATATATGTAGTGTTTAACAGTCTTCAGTCATCATACTTGGAGAAGGCAATGGCACCCCACTCCAGTACTCTTGCCTGGAAAATCCCATGGACGGAGGAGCCTGGTGGGCCACAGTCCATGGGGTCACTAAGAGTCTGACACGACTCAACGACTTCACTTTCACTTTTATGCATTGGAGAGGGAAATGGCAACCCACTCCAGTGTTCTTGCCTGGAGAATCCCAGGGACAGGGGAGCCTGGTGGGCTGCCGTCTATAGGGTCACACAGAGTCAGACACGACTAAAGCGACTTAGCAGCAGCAGCAGCAGCAGTCATCATACTATCTTTTACAATGTAAAAGACCCTTGAGCAGCACTAAGCAATACAAGACCAGGTTCTATTATTCCTTAATATGGGTCTAAGGAATCCTTTCTCTTTGATCATTTGTCCTAATTAGCCCTCTTTAGTGTAACAGAAACCTATATCTTACCTTTAGTTGCATACTGGAATAAACCATAGTTTAGTTGTATATAATCATCTAATTTTTAAAAGAATTATGTGTTGATATGGCTACAAAATAAACTTTTAACTACTTTGTTAAGAAAAGAAACCTCAATAAATTTCTTTGTTAACCGGTGCTTGTTGAACACTTTCTAAGTGTAACCTAAAGTTTAAATAAGTGACATTAAAGAGAAGAAAATGAAACCAGGGCCCCTGTTGATCTTCTGTTGAAGTGTTTTCTCATAGTAGGAGCACCAGCAGGTGACCAGTCTGCTCCCTTGCCCTGGGGTTGAGGTGTGGAAGACAGAGTACATCCTCTCAAGAGTCTGGGATACTAAAGAAGATGATCTTTCACAGAGATGTGCAAATTGGTGCAGCAGATACAAAATAATAATAATACAGATTATACTATCCTCCTGAATGGTCATATCTAGCCTCATTTCAATCATAAATGCATGTCACTATACTTATATTTTAGAGCATTTCTTTCTTTTACTCCTAAATGTGCTTTTTTCTTAACATTAGAAAATAATACTGTTTTAAATACTTGATCATTATTGCAGCATAATGATTTTATTTTGAATTCAAATTAACTTGTTAGCTAACATTATTTAGTGCCTGTTGTATACAAATATTATATTAAATATAGATCCTGAATGCCACAGCCCTGGCCTTTTATTTTAGCATTCTTTCCAAAGAATAATGTTGTCGTTCATTTGCTCAGTCATGTCCAACTGCAGCACAACAGGCTTCCCTGTCCTTCACTATCTCCTAGAGTTTGCTCAGATTCATATCCATTAAGTTAATGATGCCATCCAACCATCTCATCTTTTGTCATCCCCTTCTCTTTCTGCCCTCAATCTTTACCGGCATCAGGGTCTTTTCCAATGAGTTGGCTCTTCACTTCAGGTGGTCAAAGTATTTGAGTTTCAGCATCAGTCCTTCCAGTGAATATTCAGGACTGGTTTCCTTTAGGATGGACTGGTTGGATCTCCTTGCAGTCCAAGGGACTCTCGAGTCTTCTCTAGCCCACAGTTTGAAACCATCAGTTCTTCAGCACTCAGCCTTCTTTATGGTCCAACTCTCGCATCTGTACATGACTACTGGAAAAACCATAACTTTGACTATATGGAACTTTGTCAGCAAAGTGATGTCTCTGCTTTCTAATATGCTGCCTAGCTTTGTCATAGTTTTTCTTCCAAGGAGCAAGTGTCTTTTAAGTATCATAGTGTAAGCTTCCCTGGTGGCTGAGAGGTTAAAGCATCTGCCCACAATGCGGGAGACCTGGGTTCAATCCCTGGATCAGGGAAGGTCCCCTGGAGAAGGAAATGGCAACCCACTTCAGTATTCTTGTCTGGAGAATCCCATGGACAGAGGAGCCTGGTAGGCTACAGTCCATGGGGTCGCAAAGAGTCGGACACGACTGAGCGACTTCACTTTCAAGCAGCAGCTCCAGAACACCATGTTTTAATAGCATGTCAGGTCTGTTGCTGAATCTTTATTAGTAACAAGATTTTAGGGAAGAGATATTTTTAAATCATATGTTCTTGTATCAGTCAAGATTCTTTATTACAAATGTTAGTAACATAATCCTTTCT